>CM059297.1:13092500-13227500 GCA_030340665.1 Neosalanx taihuensis
TTTACAATGCTGCAACATTTTTCGGGGGGGGCGGGAGGAATCCACCATAACTGTTTTCATCTCTCTGCCACATTAGAGTGTGTCTGTGCAGGTGTGCCCTGAGAGAGGCTCCTGACCTGGCCTGTATGCTGGCCAAGCTTGGCTGGAGATCCCAGCTCTAGCATGAGGCAGGATGAGGAGGAGCGGGAGGCATTTCGGGGGGGGGGGGGGGGGGGCATGGGGAGGGTGGGGGGGGAGTGGGGGTAGAGGAGGAGGCTTGCGACGGGACAGACATCTTCCCCCTGTATTTGGCCCGAGATCTGTTGCAGCCGGCCAGCGTGGGTGGAGACTGACCACCAAGCTGGGTCGCGTTCTGATCACGTGGAGCCTCTGGTCACGTGACCCTGTTCAGGGCCCCGGCCAATGGCTGCACTCCCTTGGCCTCCTCATGCGGTGGGAAAACATTCCGACAGCTGGACTGGAATGTTTCAGAAACATCTGCGATGTCCACACCGGTGAGAACCTCCCCCCCCGCTGCTTTCAAACACAATCTAGAAACAACAACATGTGCATATTCAACAGCATGCTGCTTATCACAGGAATAGGAGATATTCATGAAAAGGTCAGGTAGTGTCATCGTCCTCGATGCACGTGAACATGTGTGTGTGTGTGTGTGTGTTTTCAGATGAGTCTGTGGGAGCCTTTTGTAGCCTTTGACACATTGTTAATTTGAAGCATGTTTGAAGTATGATGCAACATCAGCTGCTCTTACTTAGCTTTGAGCAGATTTCCCTCAAGAAACATCATGAGACCCCTCCTGGTCTCAGATTACCACAGAAATAAGGAGAGCGACAGAGAGACACACAGAGAGACAGAGAGAAAGAGACAGAGACAGACAGAGACACAGAGACAAAGAAAACATAGAGACAAGAAGACAAGACACAGAGACAAGAGGAGACAGAGGCAGATAGAAAGACAGAGAGAGAAAGAGATCGTGAAGGGGTTTATGCATTGTATATACACATTTACGATTATTAATTTAAGAGACGCTTTTATCCAAAGCGACTTACAAGCTTAATTTAACGACTTACATGACAAGAAGTTATGTTTGAGGTAAAACATTTTGTTTTAAAGTATGGTTGCCATGGATCTTTCTAGTAAGAATTCGATAAATGTAAAAGCATTTTTGGAACTGTGTTGCAAGATGAAACTTATTTTCTGGGCTTTTTGAATACTCAGTGTGGCTACTTCGGACCGAGGCTTTAATTAGCCTTGGCGTATTTGGGGGTCACAATAACATTCAGAAATGTGTCTGAAACTGGGGGGTGAATTGGAGATGATGGACTCTTGTTAGAGTCAGTGAAGTCACAGAACGTTCATTACCCAGTCCAGTCTTCATGTTTTTACACTCTCACACGGGCAATTTAGCGAGAAACCAGAGTCAGCTAGGGGTTGAATCCTCGTGGTTCACTAGCAGAACAGAAAGATGTTTTCTTCTCATCCACAAACCGTTTGTTCTCCGCGCACGCATTCTGGACAGGAAGAATATTACGACCAAACACATTCAAATGGATTTGAACGGGTCTTTTCACAAGCAGGCTACCTGCTGTGGATCTGTTGTCTGTATTTGCCTCCTTATCGCAGTCTTCTCCCGCCTCCCCCTCCCTGGTTCATCCACTTCTTCTGTCAGTTAGATCTCCACTTCTCCCAGACCCGTGTCCCCTCTGCCGCTGAGCATGCTGGGAGTGAATCCCCCCCCCCCCCCCACCCTCCTGGCGTAACGCCAGGTCAACGGCGTGTATCCAACTGGGATCGGTTGGAATTTTTGCATGACGAGCGCGCCGCCTCTCGATCGTCATATACGATAACCACCCCCCCCCCCCAACAACCCCCCCCTCAGGTTTCCAGGCGCCTGGCTTGGCCCTCACTGTCTGAACAGCCCGATCTGATGTCATCGAGCTGAACCGCTCCAGCGGTGGAGCCAAGCAGGAGCATGTGACTACCTGAGGGGTGCGTTCTATTTCTCCAGTTCAATAGCGACGCGCTTATATCGTTTTCGATTCGAACGAATGTTAATTTCTTTGTGAGTTGGATGCTGGCTGTGTCGCCTCGTTTTCCTCGTCCAGGTGGTGACGACGAGCCGGTTTCACGTTTCCATCAAAGCCCCGAAGCTTGTGTCGAATGTATTGTCTTCTGAAACCCTGGTGTCTCTTTTGAAGTCGTAGCCAATGTGAATAGAGCTTTCCGCTGATGTGATTAGAGTTCGCGTCACCTGTGACCCCTGACCTGGTTCACAAACGCTCAGCCTCCACTTCCGACCCTCAGCTTGAGGCCGGCCTCCTTCGACCCTCCCCCTCCGGGGTCGTGGTGATAAAAGCCGCCGCCGTCGAAACAGGAAGTCGCACACATCCAAGGTTTGTTTTACATGGGGCCTAATGGGGGCCCGCTAATGTATGCAAGCTTCCCTGTTTGCCGGCTAGCACGAGCGCCCCCCCGACCCCCCCACCCCCCTCACCCCCTCCCCCCGACACCCTCACCCCCGCCACCACGCTGCGATACCATCACTCCCCCCCCCCGCACACGCGTGACCAGGCTGAGGAAAAGGGGGGGGGGGGGGGGAGGGTAGGTGGCGAGGGGGCGAGGCGACGGCTTTGGCGGACGCCGCCCGGAGGCGGGCACGGCGGGCACAATGGCAGGATGTTGCGGTGTTGTTCTACCCCCGGCGTGGAATGGAGCGAGGATGGCGAGGGGGCGGCCGGGCTGCCGGTCAGAGCTGACACATGTGACGTGAGCGATGACTGACGGCCGCGCCTGTCGTAGTCACCTGACCACGGACGCAGTGTGTGAGGGAAGTGGAGCGTTAACACAGCATGCATGGTAAGGCAGGAGTGTGTGAAAGCCCAGTGATTGTGGCAGGGGGGTGTGTTTAGATATGTATGGTGTTTACACAAACACCAGTGAATACAGATACCTTTGAACCATTTTCCCAACTACTGTAGGGAATTACAACATTAGACCGTCAGCACATACGCTGTTCATGTTTAGACCCAAAGATTTTACAGAAATATCCCTCTACACAATTGTTTGCAGCCATGACATGTGGAAAGCCCTCTTAGTGTATGAAGCACATGGAAACACAGTGTTATCGACACAGCGTAGCTTTTTAAGAGGAAGTTCTAGAACTTGATGTGTTTTGGATTTTTTTTTCTAGACGAAAAGTGACATGCATGTGATAGGATAGCACAACATCAATAAGAATGTAAGTCAAGTGCAGGTCAGAGTGTGGAATGCCACAGCCAATCAGGCGCCTGAACTTCAGACTCGTGGCCAATCAGGTCACAATACTGAACATCCCCAGGAGGCCATTGAACTCAATATAGAGGACATTTCTGAAGAGGTCGTGAACTTTTCACTCCGGGAGATCTAGCCTGCTCTTGCACCCTTTTCTTTCTCGCTCTCGTTTTTCTCTCCCTTCCTCTCTATGTCTCCCTCTTCCTCTTCTCTTCCAGCCTCTCCCTCTCTCTCCCTCTCACCCCTCCTCATCCCTTTCTCTTTCTCTGGGAAAGGAAGGCCAAGTATGAAGTTCTGAAGATGGTGTTTGGTTAGACAGAGTCATATAACACGGCTATGGCGTGTTCACATGTGCCAGAGCGTCAGGGCAGCCACGGCTATTTACACTAAAGAGCCGTGTGCGGCCGGCGCTGAGGCTCCCAGAATTCCCTGGTTACATTAAGTGAAATCGAATGCTGCTCCTCTCCCCTCTGTCCCCATCCCTACTCTCTCTAATGTATCGCATCTCCATCTGTCTCTCTCTCTCTATGTCTCTGTCTCTCTCTGTCTCTCTGTCTCTCTCTCTCTCTCTCTCTCTCTCTCTGTCTCTGTCTCTCTCTGTCTCTCTTTCTCTCTCTGTCTCTGTCTCTGTCTCTCTCTCTCTCTCTCTCTCTCTCTCTCTCTCTCTCTCTCTCTGTCTGTCTCTGTCTCTCTCTCTCTCTCTCTCTCTCTCTGTCTCTGTCTCTCTCTCTCTCTCTCTCTGTCTCCCTCTCTCCTTCCCTCTCTCCTTCCCTCCTTCGTCTCCTCACCGTCTTCCAGCCTGAAGCGGATGTGAGTAATGTTATCACCCTCAACACTGCCTGCGCAGCCCGGACCCGTGAACAACCCTGAGCACATGGAGAGAGAAGTTTCCAAACAGAGGAAGTCTTTCAGTACCGTTTAGGCACCATCACATCTGTCAGTGGTAACGCCCCGCCCCGCTGCCCCCTCACCCTCAGCACCCCTGAAAGTTACCCTGCGTAATAATCACATCTGTTTAGAGTGAAGTGGGCCTGTGCTCCCTGTCTGTACCCTCTCTTTACCTTCTCACCCCTGCCTCTCGCCTCACCTCCTGGGCACGCACAAAAATGTAGAAGGCACACACACAGGCACACACAGGCACACACACAGGCACACACAGGCACACACACAGGCACACACAGGCACACACAGGCACACACAGGCACACACAGGCACACACACAGGCACACACAGGCACACACACAGGCACACACAGGCACACACACAGGCACACACACAGGCACACACACAGGCACACACAGGCACACACACAGGCACACACAGGCACACACACAGGCACACACACAGGCACACACACAGGCACACACACAGGCACACACACAGGCACACAGGCACACACACAGGCACACACACAGGCACACAGGCACACACACAGGCACACACACAGGCATACAGGCACACACACAGGCACACAGGCAAACACACAGGCACACAGGCACACGCACGCAGATACTCACCATCTTTTTCCTCACACACACACACACTCTCACACACACGCACACGTATGCGCAACCAGTGTGTTGTACTGTGCCTCCTCTTCCTATCTCCCTCCTGCAGGGTCAGCCAATTAGGAAGCTTCCCCCTGCTGCTGTAATCTGTTGATGATTCCAGGTCTTTTGTTTACACCCCCAGTGATTCCCATGATCTGCTGCATTAGTGAGGCCTTGGCTGCTGCTGCAGGCAGCTCAGCCCCTGCCAAAGACGCACACGCATACAGACGCACGCACACACACCGTTTTACACACATATAGTTAGCATGACTAATATTGTACCTTTTGGCAAGTTTAATCCCGGGTTCAAAGATCATTCCTGTGTAAATAAACATGGAAGCGAGCGATTGGCTCAGCGGTGTCTCCAGGAACGACTTCAGTCTTGTTTCATTGATTTCTTTCAGGGCTGCGCTTCCTGTTCAATAGAAGCCAACTAGAGGCCAACCAGAAATGCAATTTCATAGTCCAGTTCAAGAGGGACCGATCGACAATAATTTGAGGTATTTCCTGGAATCCAACCTCCTTAGTCACTTAACTAACTTCTTATCTGGATAACCCTTTGAAAACAAGATTTTCTACGCAGGAGAGACTTCCGGTGTGTAGTTTTGTTCCCTGTCTTTCTTAAACTTCCCTTTCTTAAACGTCCTCAAATAATATATTTCTGTCTTGATAATTCTATGATCAGTGCCTAATGCATGAGGTGAAATGGAGCACGGCTGTTGACCTCGTGAGATTCCACCCATTCACTCTGTCTTCTTCGTGGGCCTGTACCTCCAGCCTGCTCCAAAGGCAGGTATAGTGTTTCCCTCTCTGAGACTTCCACTGCGCCTGACCCCACCAGCCCCACAGAAAACATGTTAGCTAATGGGGCGGGCAGCAGGGCCAGGCTAGAACGTTTGATCAGGAAATCCTGTGCTCGCTCTACCGGGATGGAAATTTGATTAGTAACCTTGGTGACGAAGGAGATGGGATCCGCGCGGCTTTGGGTCCATCGGATGTGACAGCGAGTGTTTTTTCCCCGCGTCTCCAGCGCGGCGAGATCGCACGAGGCCGGGACACGGGGCATTAGATAATGCGGGCTTAATTGAATGCATCGGCGAAACGCAGACGACAGTAAACGTAGCCGCTTCTGATAGCAGCCTGCGATAACTGCAGCATCCAGGCCTACTTGATTTAAGTGTTCCAGCCTCGTGCAACATCTCTTTAACGCTTTTAAACCTTGTATTAAAATAATGGGAAAAAGAACAGTGGTTGAGTAAAGTGTTTTTTATTGAATATGTACGATTTTTTTTTTACGAAGTGCGCACGGTACTGTGGTTGGTTTAGGAACAAGGTCAAGGTGATAACGTCGGACTAGAGAAGTCAAAAGAACAGTAGATTCCGGTAGTCCGTAGTCACAAACCATAACAAACATGTCAAACCTACTTAGCCAGCAGCGGCAGGTCACCAGACATCCAGAAGTGTATATTGATTCTCTGTAACATTTTATATCCACATGTCTCTCAGTTTTGTTTCAATGAAGTTTCCAGTTATTTCAATTTAAAGAATGTGGTTTTTCTGAGGGCAGAGCAAATAGCAAATATTACTGAAATTAAAATATTTTAACTAAATGCAGTGAAATATGGGTGATCCGGCCAGTCTTATGTGTTGGTCAGAGAGGGTGGCCTTGAGCAGCTTTGCAGACCAGAAAGGCTTTGAGATTCTTAATCGTCCATTTTTGTCTGTCTGTATCTGAACAAATCCTATTCGGAACTTCTAAAGTCCTGACCCTAACCCTCCCCCCCCCCCCCCCCCCTTCCCCCCGACTCCGAAACACTGTTAAGGAGTGTCAGAAAGAACAATGAAAATGTGACCATAAAAAGAGAAGAAGGGGCCGATCATTTCCCAGACATCTGCGAGAAATGTAACCTTTCCGCCGCTCTCATGATGTCACCGTGCCGCTGCGTTCAGGGGGGATTGCGCTAAAACGCTTGTGACAGAGCCAAGGTAAACCATCCCGAATGGAGCCGCGGCGCGGGGAAGTGGAGGGACGCGAGCAACAAAAGGAGAGTTAGATATGGATCGTTGGGTCTGCGGCACAGGTCGCAGCTTGAGCCAATTATTGGTGTCATCTTGATCCAATTTAATCAATCCGGGGGGGGGGGGGGGGGGGGTTACGGGTGCAAACGTTGGTCAAATATCTTGAACTGACTGAAGACTGCTGACCCCCCTAACGTCCAAAGTCACTTGGAGATGACGTGATTGGATGTCGGTGGTTTTACATTGGTAAACCAGCGACACTTGAAATGTCTACAAAAACGACATCACTCTCTAAATGTTTCAGTTGGCAACGTCTCTTTCTAGGTTTAATTGAAGAATAATATCTTTTTATGTACAATACTAAGATATAATTAATAATTTTAATTGTGTTTTAGGCCTACAGTGGTCTTTGATCATGCGTCGTAGGTCTAATCTGTGTAGCTCAAACAGTGAGACATGCCCATTACTCGCTGAGGCTAATACAAATATTTTGCTCTTAAAAAAATAATAATTGACTAAAGTTATTATTAAAATAGTACTAAGTCAGGTCGTGTACTCTATTAGCCTAAAACACTGGATGACATGCGCCTTGTTTTCATTGATAATATTTATATTATTTTGGGTAATGCGGCTTGGAACAACGCTTCAGTTACACTTTAATTTTAAAGAAAAGAGTGGGATATGAATTTTCTGAAACCAAAACCCGAACATCTAGCTTCTGAGGGGGTTCTGGTTGGTGATTTAATGTCAATACCTCATATATACTGAAACTAATAAGAACAACATTCATCCACAATACAATGTCTCTTAAGGGTCAAATCATTAAGATGAATAAAATATTCAGCATCTTGCTCAAATGGCATAGGCTAGATATAAATAACGAAAAACCAAATCAACACTCTGGTTCTTAAACTATCTGGACAAAATGTCTTTATCCATTTTATCATAGTTGTTGAAATCCCTTCAAAGTCCTTAAAATGAGACCTAACACCTTTCCTGTGTTTGACGAAGCTTGCTGGTCCACCCTCAATATGGTATTACTGAGCACATTCCAGTTCTGCGAATTAAAAATGGCTTCCACACACTGTTGACCTTGGCTCAGCTTTCCGCCTTCGTTATTATTATTAGGTTATTAACACAAACCTCTGAAAGTATCTTTTTAAAGTCTAAAACAAATTTGATTAAGTCTCTTTACTCTATCCGACGCAGACCCAGCCTACCTATAGCCTCCAAACCTTCTGTCTGCTCTGCATTACCCATAAGACACTGAGCTGAGTGAAGCGGTTTCGCTCTGAAAGCCTATATCTCCATTCGCAACTCTTAGCAGGAGGGGGGTTGTGTGTGTGTGTGTGTGTGTGTGTGTGAGGGGAGAGGGGGGGAGCTCTAGGTTTGCAGCACATTACCGCTTTATTGAATTAATTACGATAAGGATCATAACTTTAAACGTGGGGGTGAGTCGCGGGGCACTTTTCGCGGGGCCGATGGCTCGGAGCAATTTCTTCCCCCGAACGATGGCGAAGGACGTTATTAGATATGTCAGGTCTGAACTCTGTGGCAGAGTAACAAGGTCCATGAGGTGATGAAGAAGGCCGAGCGCAGCGGTGATCCCACTACCTCGGCAACACGGGGGGAAATTTGTTACTACATACTGAACAAATAAGGAAAGAGAGAAAGAGTGAGAGGAAGATAGAGGGAGAGGGGGAGAGAGAGAGGGGAGGGAGGCGCAGGGGCAGCGTTTCCATGGCTCCCCCACTCCAAAGCTTTGAGGAATTGAGGAGAGAGAGAGAGAGAGAGAGCAAGAGAGAGAGAGAGCAAGAGAGAGAGAGAGAGAGAGAGAGAGAGAGAGAGAGAGAGAGAGAGAGAGAGAAAGAGAGATTAAGAGAGAGAGAGAGAGCAAGAGAGAGAGAGAGCAAGAGAGAGAGAGAGAGAGAGAGAGAGAGAGAGACGGCTTCCTGAGCCCGCTCCATATACAGTTACAGCAGTTGAAATGAACTGTGTCATTCTATTATGATGCAATTCAGAATCAGTAAAGGACCCTCAGCACATTTGACTCTGTGATGGTATACAACAAGGCTTAAAAAAGAAACTACAAAACAACAACAGCCCAGAGGAGCCCAGAGCAGCCCAGAGCAGCCCAGAGGAGCCCAGAGCAGCCCAGAGCAGCCCAGAGGAGCCCAGAGCAGCCCAGAGGAGCCCAGAGCAGCCCAGAGCAGCCCAGAGCAGCCCAGAGGAGCCCAGAGCAGCCCAGAGGAGCCCAGAGCAGCCCAGAGCAGCCCAGAGCAGCCCAGAGCAGCCCAGAGGAGCCCAGAGCAGCCCAGAGGAGCCCAGAGCAGCCCAGAGCAGCCCAGAGCAGCCCAGAGCAGCCCAGAGGAGCCCAGAGCAGCCCAGAGGAGCCCAGAGCAGCCCAGAGCAGCCCAGAGGAGCCCAGAGCAGCCCAGAGGAGCCCAGAGCAGCCCAGAGCAGCCCAGAGGAGCCCAGAGGAGCCCAGAGCATCCCAGAGCAGCCCAGAGCAGCCCAGAGGAGCCCAGAGGAGCCCAGAGCAGCCCAGAGCAGCCCAGAGCAGCCCAGAGGAGCCCAGAGCAGCCCAGAGCAGGGCGGCATGTTGTTTGGGGGGGGGGGGGGGGGGGGGGGTGGAAGCTCACGTGTGCTCGCCCTCGGAGGACCCTGACCCCACCTCCCTATCCAGACCCCCATCCCATCCCTCCCTCCGCTCCACTTCAAAGGATTCCTCGAGGAACGAGTCAGTTTCTTGACCGCTGCAACGTTGGACGCATTTTACTGGACATTAGCCCGGAAAACACTTCACTGTCCTCTGCTATCGGAACAGCGAAGCGCATGCGCTGGCGTGTATTTTCTGAGGGTGGTGGAGGGGTGGGGGGGGGGGGTGGAGGGAGGTATGTTCGGGGCCGTTTTTCATTAACATTACTATTGGTCTAGCTCCCCATCCCCCCATCCCCCCCCCCCCCCTTCTGTCACACTGCTGCCGGTGTTTAGGACAAGGTTTCATTTCTTTGTCAGCCAACAAACATTACAGCACTATTGAAATGCCTCCAAGTCTCGCAATTGGACCTTTAAAACCTTGTGTGTGTGTGTGTGTGTGTGTGTGTGTGTGTGTGTGTGTGTGTGTGTGTGTGTGTGTGTGTGTGTGCGAGAGAGAGCATTCACCAGAGTGAGTGAGCGAGGGGCACGTCCGATGGGAGAAGGCATCTCCGACAACGTGCCTGTGTGTGTTCGGGAGAGGGAGAACGTGCAGAACGCTGGATGTGGTTGGTTGCGCGCTAAGTGTGTGCAGATGTATCACAATATTTTCACTGTAAGGGAGAATCCTTCAGCGACAATAACCTGCAGCTGAATCAGCCTGCCGTCCCACCATGCCAGAGCCTTTCATATGGACGCTGGCCATCCCGAGAATGTGTCCGGGGCGCTCGCTCTCTCTTCATTTGAAGCACCAACGCTCACAGCTTTCAGAACCTTCTGCAGCTCACACAGGCTAGGAAACACGCAATTAAAATGACTTTTTTTGTTTAACCACAGCGGCATTTCCCATTTATCTCTCTCTCTCTCTTAGCTGCCCCTGTCTCTTTCTTTAAAATACACGTTGCCAAATGAATACACACACATTATAACAGTATTATTGTAGTTCTGAGGTAAGACACTGTGTTATTGAGTAAGTGAAGAGACTTGTATCTGGCATTTAAGCGTGGGAACTGTTTTGTTGGGGCATTTCAGTAAACGCTGGAAAGGCCAAAAATGTATCTTTTAAAAACAACAGTGAGGAGATAAGATCCAATCCCAGAGTTGTGCAGGTGGCTTTTGTTTAGAGAACAGGGAATCTCAAGGGAAAGCAAACAAATGTCTGTTCTAGACCCAGGACCATGAAACCATCCCTCCAGACCCAGGACCATGAAACCATCCCTCCAGACCCAGGACCATGAAACCATCCCTCCAGACCCAGGACCATGAAACCATACCTGCAGACCCAGGACCATGAAACCATACCTGCAGACCCAGGACCATGAAACCATACCTGCAGACCCAGGACCATGAAACCATCCCTGCAGACCCCAGGACCATGAAACCATCCCTGCAGACCCAGGACCATGAAACCATCCCTCCAGACCCCAGGACCATGAAACCATCCCTCCAGACCCAGGACCATGAAACCATCCCTCCAGACCCCAGGACCATGAAACCATCCCTCCAGACCCAGGACCATGAAACCATACCTGCAGACCCAGGACCATGAAACCATCCCTCCAGACCCCAGGACCATGAAACCATCCCTCCAGACCCAGGACCATGAAACCATCCCTACAGGCCTGACCAGATTTCCGCTCCCAGGTCGGAGGCTCACTCTAGATCAGGGGTGGGCACTCCTGGTCCTCGAGGGCCGCTGTCCTGAAGGTTTTAGATGTTTCCCTGCTCCAGCACACCTGATTCAAATGAACGAGTTGTTATCAAGCTCTGCGGAAGCCTGATAATGACACTTCACTGGGGGTGGGCACTCCTGGTCCTCGAAGACCGCTGTCCTGAAGGTTTTAAATGTTTCCCTGCTCCGGCACACCTGATTCTAACGAAGAGTCATCATCAGGCTTCCACAGAGCTTGATAACGACCCAGTCATTTGAATCAGGCGGGGAAGTTGAACCTATTAGGGAAGCTTGGGCCTAGATAAATCCAGGCTTGTATTCCATGAAGACCAGCTGGCAGTAGAAGTGTTTTAGTTGTTTTTTGTTCATGTTTGGGAGGGGACAGGGGGTGTCTGGAAGGCGGGATGGTTAGGGGTCAGAGATGGGGACTGTCAGAGGCTTGTAATTGTGTTACTGTAATGCTGTTAGGCGGAAGGCGTGGAAAGCAATTCCTGAGCGCCGGAGTAGTCTGGATGTAAAATGACGACATTACCCACTCCCTTCCTCTCTTTCACCTCCCTGCATCCCTCCATCCAACCCTCCTCCTTATCTCCTTTATTCTATTTCCCCAGTGAGTAACTCATTGGAACAAGCGATAGGCGTTGTTTGAACTGTCAGCTGTACAGAACCCCCTCACAGATTCTTGGTGGCTGTCTCACTCTGACATCTCTGTCATATCTTCCCATCTCTGGCTGTACATGATGTCATTCCAGCTCTCGCTCACCGCTCTGTCTCTCTCTTACTCTTCATGTCCACTTGTATATGGTGTCTGCCTATATTTACATGCGTGAGTCCTCGACCTTCAACACTCACTATTTCTCTCTCCTCCCCCTCATCTCTCTCTTCTCTCTCCGCTATCTTTTTCTATTATCTCTCTCTTCTCTTCTCTCCTCTCTTACACTCTCTTCTCTCACTCTCCTATCTCTCTCTCTCTCCCACCTCTCTCTCTGTGTCTCTCTCTCTGTGTCTTTTTCTCCTTAGGTCTCTGTAGGTCTTTCTCCGCCATGTTTGGCTCACTTCATATCCAGTATTTGTTGTGCTACGGTATGATTATTGTTTCTGATTGCGATAGGAGCATAGAGAAGCTTCCTTCTACTTATTTCCTATTTGTTTTGTTTTCGTCTCTCTCAGTCTCTCAGTCTCTCAGTCTCTCAGTCTCTCTCTCTCTCTCTCTCTCTCTCTCTCTCTCTTTGTCTCTCAGTCTCTCTCTCTCTCTTTGTCTCTCAGTCTCTCTCTCTCTCTCTCTCTCAGTCTCTCTCTCTCTCTCTCTCTCTCTTTGTCTCTCAGTCTCTCTCTCTCTCTCGCTCTCTTTTTGTCTCTCAGTCTCTCTCTCTCCTTGTCTCTCAGTCTCTCTCTCTCCTTGTCTCTCAGTCTCTCTCTCTCTTTGTCTCTCAGTCTCTCTCTCTCTTTGTCTCTCAGTCTCTCAGTCTCTCTCTCTCTCTCTCTCTCTCTCTCTCTCTCTCTGTCTCTCAGTCTCTCTCTCGCTTTCTCATAGCCAAGTTTACACAAGGCTTCAAACAAACATTTGCTACTCTTAACATAAACACCAGCACTTCACTGTCCCAAATATTTATCTTTCACCTCTTCTCCTCCCTCTTTCGGTCTCTCTAGTCAAAGTGCCACGCGCCTAGCGTTCACCTTAAGATGGATATCACACACTTGGTGTATCAATAATTTGGGTTGAAGGGCTTTGACATAAGGGACCCCTAGCCCCATGGGCAAGATGCAAGATGATGTGTGTGTTTTCAAACCCATACATGAGACTTGTTGACAGAGAAAGCTCAATTGTAGAAATAAACAGAGGAGCTACAAAGCGAGAGCGTGTGTCTGGGTAAGTATGTTTTCAGTAAAGTTTTCCATAATAACAATACAATAGCTATCATCAGCTGAAGTATCACACAAACACGCACGCGCACACTCACAAAAATCACACACACACACATACACACACACACACACACACACATACACACGCACACACACATACACACACACACACACACACTGAAAAGCTGTTTGTTTAAGAAAACAAGCGTCTATCTTGGTTTTAAAGTACCGTATAATGACACATGCGTATATATACAAACAAAAATACTATCTCTGAAATAGTATCTCCCATATGGCTCCTAACTTCATACTCAAGAATACATGTACAATTCCAGAAAGCAAACAAACACACGCACGTTCACACACACACACACATTCACAGTGTGTCTCTCTACAGTCATTGTCATTGCTGGCCTATGGTCATTGTTTTTGTGTGTTTATTTAGTGGGACTACACCTTTCTGCATTTGTTTTGTCCACGGGACACACTCTTCCTGTGCTTGTGTCTGTGTGTGTGTGTATGTGTGTGTCTGTGTGTGGGTGTGTGTGGGTGTGTTTCTGTGTGGGTATGTCTGTGTGTATGTGTGAACGTGTGTCTGTGTGTGTGTGTGTGTGTGTGTGTATGTAATTCTGTGTGTCTCTGTGTGTGTCTGTGTGTTAGTATGTCTGTGTGTGTGTGTCAGTGTTTGGGTGTAGGAGTTTTGCCCTGCGTGTGTGTGTGTGTGTGTGTCTGTGTATCTCTGTGTGTGTCAGTGTTTGGGTGTAGGAGTGTTGCCCTGTGTGTGTGTGTGTGTGTGTGTGTCTGTGTATCTCTGTGTGTGTCAGTGTTTGGGTGTAGGAGTGTTGCCCTGTGTGTCTGGGTGTGTGGGTGTGTGTGTGTGTGGGTGTGTGTATCTCTGTGTGTGTCAGTGTTTGGGTGTAGGAGTGTTGCCCTGTGTGTCTGGGTGTGTGTGTGTGTGTATCTCTGTGTGTGTCAGTGTTTGGGTGTAGGAGTGTTGCCCTGTGTGTCTGGGTGTGTGTGTGTGTGTATCTCTGTGTGTGTCAGTGTTTGGGTGTAGGAGTGTTGCCCTGTGTGTGTGTGTGTGTGTCTGTGTATCTCTGTGTGTGTCAGTGTTTGGGTGTAGGAGTGTTGCCCTGTGTGTGTGTGTGTGTGTGTGTGTGTGTGTGTGTGTGTGTGTGTGTCTGTGTATCTCTGTGTGTGTCAGTGTTTGGGTGTAGGAGTGTTGCCCTGTGTGTCTGTGTGTGTGGGTGTGTGTGTGCGTGTCTGTGTATCTCTGTGTGTGTCAGTGTTTGGGTGTAGGAGTGTTGCCCTGTGTGTGTGTGTGTGTGTGTGTGTGTGTGTGTGTGTGTGTGTGTGTATCTCTGTGTGTGTCAGTGTTTGGGTGTAGGAGTGTTGCCCTGTGTGTGTGTGTGTGTGTGTGTGTGTGTGTGTGTGTGTGTGTGTGTGTGTATCTCTGTGTGTGTCAGTGTTTGGGTGTAGGAGTGTTGCCCTGTGTGTCTGGGTGTGTTAGCCTCCAGCAGCTGTATAGCTCAGCAATTAAGCTTGACACTCCTAAAGCTCTGTGTCACTTCACACCTCCTATCAGGCCCAGCGGCTGCACCTCAGCCAGGGTTACATTCCAGCCTGCCAGCCTGGACACCTGCTGCTGCTGCCCTGCTTGATGAAGACACAGCACGGCTGCAGGACCTGCCCCCAGCCCACCCCACCTGCCCCCAGCCCACCCCACCTGCCCCCAGCCCACCCCACCTGCCCCCAGCCCACCCCACCTGCCCCCAGCCCACCCCACCTGCCCCCAGCCCATCGCACTCCACCCCATCTTACCCCAGCCCACCCCACCTGCCCCCAGCCCACCCCACCTGCCCCCAGCCCATCGCACTCCACCCCATCTTACCCCACCTGCCCCCAGCCCACTCCACCTGCACTCGCTGTAAGTCGCTCTGGATAAAAGTGTCTGCTAAATGACTAAATATTATGACAACTCCAGTTTAGCTATATGACTGTTTATGTTATCCACTGTAAGGGAATAAGCTGTGAGATACAGGCTCTATCCCAGGTTGGGTTAGGGGTTTTGTTAGTATTATAAAGCTGTATGATGCTATTACAGTAGCAATGTGACATGATAGTAGAACACGATTGCTCAATGACATCAGTCAGCTTTCTGGCTGGAGTTGCTGCCAACGTTACAAAGCCTTGATCTGGCTGGCAGGTAATGGAAGTGAATGCAGATGGATGTGCAGCCCTTGCCTTGGTTCATGAACCCCAGCTGGACCTATTCTATCCAGAGTCTCGATGGAGATGTTAACGCCATGGCAACATTTTGAGGCGGGGTTATGTGCCAGTCAGAGACCCCCCCCCCCACACACACACACACACACGCCCGTACACACACACACACACTCGTACACACACTACCCTACCACCCCACACCTCCTTGGTATTTGGGAGTCTCTCACGAATACCAGCATGCAACTGTGCTGTCCTGCCAGTGAACCCCGTCCCACGCCACGCCCCCCCCCTCCCAACACACACACACACACTGACACACACACACACACTGACACACACAAACAGTCTTTCTCTCTCACACACACACACACAGCCCTTATCGCCAGCATCATCTCACAGAGGAGCTAGCTTCCTGCGCTACACACACACACACCGACACACACACCGACACACACAGACACACACACACCAGCACTCCCTTTCGCGCAGACGCACGCTTGCACTCGCTGAACCTGCGTTATCTTCCGTGCTCACACAGAATCCACATCGAAACGCACCCACACACCTTGAGCTTTTGAAGCCACGCGCGCGCGCACACGCACACGTCGCACGGTATGTGCTGGTGTGTGTTCTGTCTGAGATCCGACTGATGCCTATCTTGACCCTACAGGATGACTCTGCAGCCGGGATGAGACAGAGAGAGATAGAGGGAGAGAAAGACAGACGAGGGAGCTGGAGATACAGCAGTGACTCAGCACCCACCAGCCAAAGACCAATTTACTGCTTATCGCTCACCGTCTCCTAATCGCACACACACACATACACACACATACGCACACGTACATATGCACAGACACACAAATACATACACATTCATACACACACACGACACACACACACACAATTAAAGTAGCTTAGCCGCAGGCCGTGTGTCCTGGTTCTAAGTGCTTGTTGATGTTTTTCCTAAAGCTTTGGTAATAGAATGAATAAACATGGTGTAACCTTTTAATTGAGTGATGACATGATGATGATGGAGAGATAACGTTCTGCTCCTTACGGAGCGGAGGAGGAGGAGGAGGAGGAGGAGGGAGTCCACGCCTCCTCAGCCCCCCCCCCCACACCCACCAGCTTTAATCCTGTTTATGTTCATTAGTGATTCTGTGGGTTTCACTTCTCACAGCAACGGAGTGTGCAATTACCCTTTCTCCCCCGCCCCCTCTCTCTCTCTCTTGTGTGTCTCCGTCTCTCTCTCATCCCCTGTTTTTTTGGGACCACCCTATGTTCAAAAGGGCAGGTATTTTTACATTTAGTAGATGCTTTTATCCAGAGCGACTTACAGCAAGTACAGGGACTTTCCCCCTGAGGCAAGTAGGGTGAAGTGCCTTGCCCAAGGACGCAACGTCACGAAGACACAGCCGAGAATCGAACTCGCCGATCATGAGGCCAACGCCTTAACCGCTGAACCACCTCACTGTTCTCAGTTGAAAGAGAGCTCCTATCTCTCTTCCCTTCCCAATCCCTCTGTGGTCTCTCCCCAGCCCTGTCACTGTCTCCCCCTGCTTCCCCTCTCTTCGCTGCCCCCCCCCCCCCCTCGTCGCCCCCCTTTTCTCTGTTTAGAGAGGGCTTGTCAGAGCCCTGCCATGGGCAATCTGGGTGACATGCTCTCCACCCTCCCCCACACCCCTCTTCTCCTCACCCCTCTGGCTCTCCCCCCCCTTCCTCCATGCCCCCCTGGAACCCCTGGACGAAGGACCCACAGAGCTCTCTCCAGATCTCAGCCTCGTACACGCACCACATGTGGCCCGGTCATGGAGACCACCACAGGTCCTCCTCAGGCCTCTCTCATTCTCCCTCCCTCCCACCCTCTCTTTCTCTCTCTCTCTTTCTCTCTCTCTCTCTCTCTCTCTCTCTCTGTCTCTCTCCCGCTCTCTCACTCCTTACCTCCATCTCTCGTTCTCCTTACCCATTGCTTTCTCTCCCTCCCCCTCTTTCTTCTCTTCCCCTGTCACTTAATCCCCTCTCTTTCTCTCTCACTCGTTCTTCCCCCCCCCCCCATTTCTCAGGGCTCATTCTCTTTCCGTCTCTCTTTTCATTCCGTATTTTTATCTTAACAATCATCATTTGTCTCTCACATGTTCACAAAAATACACACTTTGACAGGTGTTGGACTGCTTCTCTCCTTCTCTCTCCCTCTTTCTTTCTTTCTTTCACTCTCTCCCTCCCTCTCCCTCTCTCTCTCTGGGCCAGGGTCTGAGTGTGTGCTGTCTGTGTGGGGGGGCGGTCCCTGCTCCCCAGGGAGCCAATAGCATTGCAGTATTGTGCACTCAAGGGCCTACGCAGCTTATTAGAAGGCCACAGTGGAATTCTGGGAGAAACTAGAGCTGCGCAGAGGAACAGCGACTTGGAGACGCTTCCCAGCTGTGGACCGACAACTGCCTTTTATTCCTATTTCTATTAGAAATAGAAATTCCATTTCTAGTTCAGTTCACATGTTTAAACGTTCTCACTGGTGAGAAAATGACCAGCAATGTCGAGGCAAAGTAAATAGAGACGATCTGCCAATGTAGTGTAACGTGTCTCTTTAAATCGCTCTCTTTTCTCTCCTCTCTCCCTATCCCCAGATGTGCTGACAATACCAGGTGGTGTGGCTGTGTGTGTGTGTACGTGTGTGCGTGGGTGTGTGAAGTGAGTGTGTGTGAGCGTGCGTGTGTGAGCGTATCCCACACCTTGTGTTTGTTTTGGCCCAGCGAGGTACAGAGACAGACCGAGAGGAGGAGAGAATGCCCTGGAGTGTTTGGTTAGTGGAGGAAGGGGTGGGGGGAATGGGTGGGGGGGGGGGGGGGTTCAGTTTTGGGGTTCGGTCCTCGCTGGCTAAACCGTTTTCTCTCCTTTAGTTGTGTCTATTGAGACAAGATACCATCGCATGTAGCTGTCAGTGCTTGAAATACCAGGAGATGGCTGTCTATTCACAGTTTTCCAATACAAGTGTCACATGCTGAAAAGGTATTGTCAGATGATCTCCACAATGGCAACGATGCACACACACACACACACACACACACACACATACACACACGGGGAACACACTCTTTTCCAAGTGTGAATATGCTGACTGGAAGCGTCCGTTTGATTGGCAGCTGGTGGAGAGGAGAGGAAGTGTGCTTGACAGAACACTCAGATGGTGTTAACGGGTGATTGACAGGTGAGCCCCGCCCTAACTGACCGTCTGGGAGGAGACTTTCTCCCTCTGCTCCCCGAAACTGGAAGTCACTCAGGACAGAGAGAGAGAGAGAGAGAGAGAGAGAGAGATAGACAGACAGACAGACACACAGACAGAGAGACAGACACACAGACAGACAGACAGTGCCGGAGGAATGAGAGAGGTCGTTTTGGTCCATTTTTGGCATGGTATCTTACTTTGAACTATCTACTCTCGTACACAAATCTGCGCGGGCACACACACACACACGTCCCAAACTCACACAAACACTCTCCCTCTTTCAATCACTACCTCTGTCCCTTCCCAGCCCCTCCCTCCCCCTCTCCCTCCCTCCCTCCCCTCCCTCCCCTCTCTCTCCCTCTCATTCTGATGGTTGCTGTTGAGTTGTTCCATCCATCTGGTCTGTCTTCTCTTCTCCTGTTTCTCCTGAGTGTTTTTGCTGATCCTTGGCTTTCCCTGCATCTCCCCGGGGGGGGGGGGGGGGGGTTGAGATTTTGTGGGTGTGGGTGTGTGTGTGTGTGTGTGTGCGTGAGCATTAATGAGACCTTTGAATGATAGACAGAATGATAGACAGAAGGAGTGTCTGCGTGCTTCTCAGTTCTGTTTGTACAGTACATGTATGAACGTGTTCTGATATCACACGGTCCATGCCGGGCTTTTCTGCAGACGTGTGTGTCTGTGTGTGTCTGCATTGGTGTGCGCATGTGTTCTTAGCGTGTTTGCATCTGTGTGCGTCTTTGCGTCTTTGCTTGCTCGAGTGTAGGGGTGTGTGTGTGACTGTGTGTGTGACTGTGTGTGTGTGACTGTGTGTGTGACTGTGTGTGTGTGACTGTGTGTGTGACTGTGTGTGTGTGACTGTGTGTGTGTGTGTGAGTGACTGTGTGTGTATGTGTGCCTGCATGGGTGTGTGTGTGTGGGTGGGTGTGTGTGTGTATGTGCGCCTGCATGTGTGTGTGTGTGGGTGTGTGAGTGCGTGGGTGTGTGTGTGTGTATGTGCGCGGCTGGCCAGGTGTCTGGTCTGTGGGCTGTGTCTGTCAGTGTCAGAGGGGCAGGGGGGCAGGGGGGCAGGGGGGCAGGGGTGTGGAGTGAGAGTGGGAGTGGGTCTGGGGCACTGTGACCACTCTGGCTTGGAGGAATTCCAGACATTCCCGAGGATCTGCCTGGGATAAAAGCACAAGAGCACACCTGGTAGACATAGATACAGGCTCAGGACACACACACAGTCACACACACACACAGTCACTCACACATACACACACACACACACACAGTCACACACACACAGTCACACACACAGTCACACACACACACACACACAGTCACACACACAGTCACACACACACACACACAGTCACACACACAGATACAGGCTCAGCACACACACACAGTCACACACACACACACACAGTCACACACAGTCACACACACAGTCACACACACACACACATAGATACAGGCTCAGCACATACAGTCACACACACACACTCACACACAGTCACACACACACACATAGATACAGGCTCAGCACACACAGTCACAGACACACACACAGTCACACACACACAGATAAAGGCTCGGTTTTCTGCACCAATTAACCTGAAATGTAAAACCACCCCGTCAAGTTCAAAGGTCAACTGCCAAAAAAGCAGCCCAAACCCATCAGGGGACGACCCTTTCTCACCTCTCGCTCACATACGATAGGAACATGATTGCCTTTGCTGCACACCCAAAATACCAGAACGCAAATACACATCTTGAGCAGACAACGCTATATTTTAGTAACCCCGACATATTTAATTGTATCCGCAACACAGTTGAACAGCGTTGACTATATTTCTCTTGGTGACCGCTTCCCACAGCCTTAAGAACTGGGTGTGCTCCTGGGCGGGTGTGTGAGAGGGAGAGAGTCTCTGTCTGAGGAGCTTCAGCAGGGCTGACAGACAGTGAAAGTGCAGAAACTGTGTGTTTGTGTGAACAGGGGCCCTCGCCAGATCATCGTCTGTCAACGCTAGTCATAGCAGCCAGAGGGACAGCACACACACACACACAGTCAAACACACATACACACACACACACACACACACACAGTCAAACACACATACACACACTCACACACACACACACACACACACACACAGTCAAACACACATACACACACTCACACACACACACACACACACACACACACAGTCAAACACACATACACACACTCACACACAGACACACACACAGTCAAAACACATACACACACTCACAACACACACACACACAAAGATGGTAAGTGACAACTGACTACATAATACTAGAGAGCGTGAGGAAACAGAGAGAGGGAAGCAGAGTGGGGTAAGGCTCAGATGGGTTCCTAAGTTTAACTTGGCAGTGTTGGTTATTGCATAAGAACATTCCTTAAGTGAAATGCCATCATTTGAAGTTGGCCCTAGTTCAGGCAGGCCCTTTACTCCATAAAACGGCAATAAGTGTTTTCATGTACCTGTTCTATTGTTCTTTTTCTGTCCATCATTCTCCCACTCCTCTTTTTTTCGACCTTCTCCCTCCCCTCCCTCCCTCCCTCCCTCCCTCCCTCCCTCCTCCATCCCTCCCTCCCACCTCCCTCCCCTCCCTCCCTCCCTCCCTCCCTCCCCTCCCTCCCTCCCTCCCCTCCTCCCTCCCTCCCTCCCTCCCTCCCTCCCTTCCTTCCTTCCTCTGTGTATGTGTGAAGGAATTTTGACCCTGGTTGGGGTAGTGTGAGAGACTTTTCTAGACTTCAAAGGACAAGGTAGCTGACAGGCATAAGAGGGGTCGATAAGTCCAGCTGGATCACAATAGAGCCTGGACTGCACACCTGGACTGCATGGAGAGGCAGCCACGTGAAGAGGACACCACACACCACACACACCACACACACCACACACCACACACACCACACACACCACACACACACCACACACACCACCACACACCACACACCACACACACCACACACCACACACACACACACCACCACACACACCACACACACCACACACACCACACACACACACCACACACAACACACACACCACACACACACAACACACAGACACACACACACTAAAAAACACACACACACACACCACACCACACCTCTCTGAACACGAGCTGGAGAAGGGGCCCCAGTCAAATGTTCACACACACTCACCGAGGCAGACGTGTACACACACATACACTCTCTCTCTCTCTCTCTCTCTCCCTCTCCCCCCTACTTCCTGTGTCGCCCCCCCTGACCTCTGCTTCTGCAGGTGCTGGGGTCTTTGTGTGAGGACATGTGTTGTGACGAACTTTTAAGTCCCCCTCCACCACCCCATCCCCCCTCCACCCACTGCCAGAGCAAGGATCAGGTGTGGGGGCTCAGGGTGAGGGTTTGAGGGGGGGGGGGGGGTTCTCAGGTGAGGGTGGAAGGGGGAGGGGGGCTGTGAGGATGAGGGGGGGCTCTGAGGATGAGGGGGGGGCCCTCAGGTGAGGGTTGAGGGGGGAGGGGGGCTCTGAGGGGGGAGGGGGGGGGGTTACACATGAAGTTGAACTGCAGACGTTTGTCTCTCGTGACCACATTGACCCCATCCAATGAACATGTGACACTACCAGTAGATACCGGCAGATCCTGCGGATGTTGTGACAGAGAGAGAGAGAGAGAGAGAGAGAGAGAGAGAGAGAGAGAGAGAGAGAGAGAAAGAGAGAGGAAAGAGAGAGAAAGAAGAGAGAAAGGAAATACTGAACAAAAGAAGGGGACGATTCTCAACAAATTGACTCAAAAAAAATTTAAACCAGTGTTGTCTGTCCACATGCAATGTTTTAAATATTTCAATAGTTTGAAATGTCTGAAACTGATTCAGACTTCAGAACGGTACGATAGACTTGCTTTGATGCGTCATTTAGGTAAAGAGAAGAAAGTATTTAGTCTGATGAGAAGCCCAAGGACACCTCAATCTACTGTAGAAAGAACAAGAGGACAGCCAGGAGGTGAGGCACTGGGGGGAGGGCTGGGGGAGAGAGCTGGGGGAGGGGGCTGGGGGGAGAGGGCTGGGGGAGGGGGCTGGGGGAGAGGGCTGGGGGAGAGGGCTGGGGGGAGGGGGGCTGGGGGAGAGGGCTGGGGGAGGGGCTGGGGGGAGGACTGGGGGAGGGCTGGGAGGAGGACTGGGGGAGAGGGCTGGGGGGGAGGGCTGGGGAGAGGTCTGGGGGGACGGCTGGGGGGAGGGCTGGGGAGGGCTTGGAGGAGGACTGGGAGGAGGACTGGGGGGAGTACTGGGGGGAGGGCTGGGGAGAGGGCTGGGGGGGAGGGCTGGGGGAGGGCTGGGGGGGAGGGCTGGGGGGAGTACTGGGGGGAGGGCTGGGGGGAGGGCTGGGGGGGGAGGGCTGGGGGAGGGTTGGGGGGAGGGCTGGGGGGAGGGCTGGGGTAGAGGTCTGGGGAGAGGGCTGGGAGGAGAGGTCTGGGGAGGGCTGGGAGGAGAGGGCTGGGGGGGGAGGGCTGGGAGGAGAGGGCTGGGGGAGAGGGCTGGGGGGAGAGGGCTGGGGGAGCCCTCATTCTGAGGGTGGAGTGGGACGAAGGGGGGAGGGTAGAGAGAAAGGGAGAGAAGGAGGGAGACAGCGAGGAAAGCGGTAAGTAAGGAGTGTGTTTGTGTGTGTTGTTCCCATGATGTGTGTTGAAATCCTACCCGCGTACACAATACGTGTCTGCTTTAGTGTTGACGTGAAGGTGTGTGTGTGTGTGTGTGTGTGTGTGTGTGTTTGTGTGCTTTCTGCATCCAGCACAGTTAGTAGCCTGTTTGTCTAAAGTGACACAACCCCATTAACACAAGTACACCCCTATTGAAAGACAGGAAAGGGGCGGGGACACCCATTGACCACTCAGTTCTTCTTATCTGGACACTTACGCAAGTAGGGAGGGGTCCAATCACAGACCGGCATTGCCCCCCACTCCTGTTTTGCTGCTGGACGTCCCGTCACCTTGGCGACCCAGTGGCACCACCGCAGCCTCTTAGCGTTAGGGCTTCAAAGGAAGCTGAGACCAAGCAGGAAACTGAGCTTAAACACACCAATGAGAGCATCAGTCCATTTCCTAATGGACACTCATTAGGACTGGCTGGAGGCCAAGTAGCAATGGCATCCCATTTGAAATGTATACTTCAGGGCTAAAACCCTGGTATGGAGAGTAGGGGGGGACCAGAGACCCTGTATGGAGGATAGGGAGGGACCAGAGACCCTGGTATGGAGGGTAGGGGGACCAGAGACCCTGGTATGGAGGGTAGGGAGACCAGAGACCCCTGGTATGGAGGGTAGGGGGACCAGAGACCCTGGTATGGAGGGTAGGGGGACTAGAGACCCTGGTATGGAGGGTAGGGGGACCAGAGACCCTGGTATGGAGGGTAGGGGGACCAGAGATGCTGGGATAGAGGGTAGAGGGACCAGAGACCCTGGTATGGAGGGTAGGGGGACCAGAGACCCTGGTATGGAGGGTAGGGGGGACCAGAGACCTGATATGGAGGGTAGGGGGACCAGAGACCTTGGTATGGAGGGTTGGGGCAACCAGAGACCCTGGGATGGAGGGTAGGAGGACCAGAGACCCTGGTATGGAGGGTAGGGGGACCAGAGACCTTGGTATGGAGGGTAGGGGCAACCAGAGACCTTTATATGGAGGGTAGGGGGACCAGAGACCTTGGTATGGAGGGTAGGGCAACCAGAGACCTTGATATGGAGGGTAGGGGACCAGAGACCCTGGGATGGAGGGTAGGAGGACCAGAGACTCTGATATGGAGGGCATAGAGCTGTTGATATAGCTGGTTTGAGGGAGCTGTTTGTCTTGATAGGCGTGTGTCTGCCCCAAGGCCTTGGCCTTGTCTCGGTGCCTCATGTCACTTTCATCATCAACCCACACAAGAATGACTGGGAATCAGTAATCTTGGACCACATGAGATTAGAGATCCTTAGTTGAGCTATGACAGCATTATTTTCCCCCGAAGTTAAGGTGAATACAGTGAAAACAGTTATAGAGTTTACATTCAAACGTGTGCTTTAGAATTATTATTACTATTATTTTATTATTTATTTTTTACTCTGTTGGAATTGGAGGTCATTGAACGGCAACTGTAACACTAGCCTGTGTGTCTTTTACTGTGTGTGTGTGTTGTCTGGACACAAGACCCTCGAGACGTCTGGACACACGTCCCCCCCCCCCTCCCCCCTCCCTCTCCTTCTACCCTCATTCTCTTCCTTATTCATAGTAAGAGATCCGTCACCACCTCACCTGTAGTTTATTATGAGAGGGCTCTTTCCTGTGCAGGTGAAAATAATCAGGCAGTCCTGCAGACACCCGTATCACTACGGTCCTCCACAGGACCCAGACTGGTGATTGTTTTTCCTCACTTCCTGTGGGGCAAACACTGGGGGAATATGGGAAACCGAGTTTTTTTTTATTACATTTTTTTAAATCTTTATTTAAGCTCCGTATATGTTCTTTGTTTGCGCCATCCTGCCAAAGTAAATTCCGTGTTTGTGTAACTTGCATGGCGAATAAAACCATTCTGATTTTGATCCTGAGTCAGAGAGGGAGCAGGCTTTAGTCCATGGGTCTCCATTCCTGTCTCGAGGGCCGCTGTCCTGAAGGTTTTAGATGTTTCCCTGCTCCAGCACAGCTGATTCTAATGAAGGGTCGTTATCAAGCTCTGTGGAGGTGTGCTGGAGCTGAGAAACATCTAGAACCATCAGGACAGCGGCCCTCGAGGACCAGGATTGCCCACCCCTGCTTTAGCCTGGAAAGGAATTTAATGAGGAGCTCCGAGGAATGATCTTGTCTCTCTTGAGTTCCTCCAGACTGGACTGTTGTGGCTGCAGTGCTGCTAAGTTGTTCCTGTCTTCTGGAAACCTTCTTCACTTCCTCCATGATGAGCTTCCAGTCTGAACTTCTAACTCAATAAACCAAGCAGGTGTTTCTCAGATGATCCCCAGCCTTCACTGAAGCACCCTTCTGACGAGCCATAGCCTCTTCTGCACACATGCATCTGTCACCCTGTATCTCACACACACCCCACCACACACACACACACACACACACACCCCACCACACACACACACACACTTCACCACACACACACACACCCCACCACACACAACACACACCCCACCACACACACACACACACACACACCACCACATACACACACACCCCACCACACACACACACACACCCCACACACACACACACCCCACCACACACACACCCCACCACACACACACCCCACCACACACACACACATACGTGGAACAAAGACGGACAACGGGAACGCCGACGTGGACGTTTTGCGCACCTGCCAGCAGACGTGATGGTGAGACGGCTTTCGGCCGCAGCGCGCGCACACACACACCGCCGCACGCGCACACGTTACCACACACACACACACCACACACACAAACAGAAGCTGCCGTCCCCGCGGAGGGAAAGCGGGAGCATGTGAGGCCATGTCAGCACGTGGAAGGTAAATATTTTCATTGCGAGGGTATCTGTTCGTGTCAACACGCTGCCGGAGTCGTGGGCGCAGTCACTCGGTTCCCATGAGCCTCCTGTCCTCGGGCGGGGTTACGGTGTGGGTGGGGGGGGGGGTGATGGGGGGGGCGGGGTCGTTCCCAGATAGGAGGAACACGGTGAGTGTAAACACCCCTAACCATCGAGATAGAGAGGGTCAGTGTGTGACTGACGTGTCACTGGGACAGAGATACGAGCCGGCTTCCTCGCAAACCTCATCCAGCCTGCGAGTGTGAGCGAGTGTGTGTGTGTGTTTCTGTGTGTGCGTCCGTAAGATTGTGTGTCTCCAGTCATCCTTTATCCGCTAAGGGTCTCGGTGTTTTCACAACAGTTCCTCCTACCATGGTTTCTGCTGTATGTTGCTCTGATACGGCGTCTATTCTCAAAGCATCCAATACATTCCTGCTGCTGGTACAACTCTCACTGAGAAACATTACACTGCAGGGGCATTTCTGAGAAAAACCAAAGAACGGCAACCTTCATAAATCCTCAATTCAAATCGGTCCAAAAACTTGTCATAAGGTCTTCATAAGATTGTCACAATATTTACATCTTAGCTGTCATAACATACTTATGCCTTATGCGGCATATGTCAGTATTAGCGGTAATTGATGATTTGAACTGTCTTTAACATTGTCAGCTGTCTCTGATCGGTTTCCAGAAGGACAGATAGCTATGTAACCCATTTAACGTAGGTTATATCGTTATTTAATATAGCCTATTTTTCTTCCCGTATAGATGTTAAGTTACATTTCTTGTATAGCTGTATTTAGAATCAGAATTGGTTTTATTCGCACTGCAAGTTACAAAAACACGGAATTTACTGTGGCAGGATAGAGCAAACGAAGAACATATACGGAACTTAAATAAAGATACAGATAAAAAAAATAAAGACTAACATGTTGAACATAAATCCAGGGTGTAACACATACATTTTATTTGAGTTTCAGTGTTTTTAAATCAAAATCTCAAAACAGAACATTTCAAAGCACCATTTGTAATATAGGCCAACCAAGTAATATTATTTCAACAACAACCAAAGTTGTTGTCCAAAGGTATAGTCCCTACTTTGGCCGACAGGCTTGAATGGAGCTTCAACACTTTTCTTGCAAGATGAAACTTCACCCTTATTCATATGCAGAGATGACGTCAAAAATGATATCATTCATGAACTTTAGCACACTTTAAGGAACTTTAGCACACTTTAAACTGTGCTTTTCCCCTCATTGTCACCAGGGAGCGCCAGTGTTCATCCTTTAGTCAGTGCAGACTACCATGAAATGACGCTGTGAAGCATAAGGCAAATTCAATGGCATATTTATAGATTTGTGTTGTTATTGGCATTTGGCTATCTGATGATCTGAACCAAGGTAATCCTTAAATGGGGCTGGATCTGTCATGGGATAAACAACAGAATTAAGAATAGATCTTGGAGGATGTCTCCTAATTCATCCCTTGGTATGAATGGTATGGATGGTAATACTCATCTAATAAGAACCGTTGGCATGTGCTCCTTTCTGGGCCTCTTTTTTCTTTTCTTCCGTTTATTGTTTTTCTTTCTCATTTTCCCCAATTATTATACATATAGGCAACATGCTTTTTTCAAGAGGTCTCAATATTATTCCCGCCCCTGGGCACTGAGCTAGGCACGGCTCGGCACGGCTCGGCACGACCTCCGAAAGAATGAGCCTTTCCAGATGGACTCTGGGCTAACATACCGCCTTACAGATGATTTGTGCGATAATTCATCAAGTCAGAACTTTGTATTTCCGGGTGAAGTTTTAAGGCCGGTTGTAGACAGCAGATGAGGGAGAGCAGACACCGGGAGGGGGGGGGTGGGGGGGTTAGGAGGCGGACCCCGGCTCAGCAGCGCGTGTCCGTGTTGCGCACCTTCTGAACACAAACAGGAAGAGGCGCGCCTCTCTGCCCACCTGCGCTCCGCACCGTCCTGCCTGGAAGACACGGGGCTTTCTGACTCTGAAACCAGACTCTGCTGTGTTTCTGGATCCCTTCGAGCTGGAACCCGACACTATTTCCCAGAACGCATGTTCTCTATTCCGCTACTGAAAGCTGAAGAGTTCCCCAAGGTAAATCCCTGCTTCTTCCTCTAATAAGTGAGTGGATCCAGTGTGACTTGAAAGGAGGCAGATTCACGGCTGGTTGGAGGTGTTAAAGCGGCTTTCTTGCACTTGTGTACGAATATGTAGGAAGTGAGCTTTCGGTTTCACGTTTTTCAACAGGAGCGTTGTTGAGCGCTGATGTTATTCCGTATAATGTCGGTAGATCCATTAAAGATATGTCACTTAAGCCCAGCCAGGTCATGGTTATGAAGTCTGGGCACCTTTTCCAGTCTGTGTTCCTAACATTGTCTTATTGTTAAGATTCAACAAGCAAAAACACACGTTATAGTATGAGATTGATGAAGCGTGTTCAAACTCAGCCGCTGAGTTATGTCCATGTATGCACCTTGCAATGATGTGATCGTATTAGAATTATGAAGAATATGAGCCCATTCGTTTGGTTTAGTGTGTTTATAGACCTTGTTTACCCTCTGATAGTTCATTTGTTGCGCTCCTAAACTGCTTTTTAGTCAGAAGTTCACTCTAACACTACACTTTTTGACTCTACGTTTCTATCTTTTAATAATGAGATCCGAATTGTCATTGGGATACCATAGTTTAGGCTGAATAGGAAGAATCGGTTGGTGCTTTCTTGCATTTCGCCGCTTATTGACAGGGGCCTTATTCAACGTAGACTTGGTTTCATGCATGGTAATAGGTTACTGTCTATCCACTGCGTGTTGGAGCCTGTCCGGCATTCTGTCGTCCTCTTTCTCTGTCTCTCTCTCTCTCTGTCTCTCCCTCTCTCTCTCTGTCTGTCTGTCTGTCTGTCTGTCTCTCTCTCTCTCTCTCTCTCTCTCTCTGTCTCTTCCTCTCTCTGTCTGTCTCTCTCTCTCTCTGTCTCTCTCTCTCTCTCTGTCTGCTCTCTGTCTGTCTGTCTGTCTGTCTGTCTGTCTGTCTCTCTCTCCCTCTCTTTCTCTCTGCTCTCTCTGTCTGTCTCTCTCTCTCTCTCCCTCTCTCCCTCTCTCTCTATGTCTCTCTCTCTCTCTCCCTCTCTCCCTCTCTCTCTATGTCTCTCTCTCTCTCTCCCTCTCTCCCTCTCTCTCTATGTCTCTCTCTCTCTCCCTCTCTCCCTCTCTCTCTATGTCTCTCTCTCTCTCCCTCTCTCCCTCTCTCTCTATGTCTCTCTCTCTCAGTAGTGTGTTTATGTCCACCTGCTAGTCACACTTCCATGCAGAACACTGTTCTTATCTTGTTGATCAACATGTTTGCTCTAGCACACTTGGCTGCTTTCAAAGCCACTGTTTGTTTCTCGTGGCCTTACAGCGATCCTGGATACAACACGCCTCCTGTTTGTAGTTGCAGGGAGTTTATTCATGCGCTGGTCATTTTGTTTTTGTGAATCATCACTGGGCTGCGACTCAAGCCCCATGTGACAGTGGGTCTGGCCAGTAGGACGGGGGAGGTGATGATGTCACAGGTCAGGGGACTAGCAGGGTTAGAAAGTGTGTGTGTGTGCGTGTGTGATGTAAGTGTGGACCATGTAAAGCCCCTACCCCTGAGCACTCACACACGAGGTCTGGGGGAGATGTGGCGGTGCTGATTGGAGCCATGAATAGGCCAATTCTCTGAGTCATGTAAGAGCTGTCTGTGCTACTGAGCACACATTTGAGTTTTTATATATATATATATATCATGTCACTATATTTCACATCTCACTCACTAACACACACCAAACATGTGACACACACACACACACACACACACAGCATTGATAGATGTAGTTTAATATATTGATCTCTCATGCTTTGAGAACACCCACTCTGTACACTTCCCTCCGGGTGTCCATGGTTATCGTTCGGCTCTGCCGTCATTTCCTTTCGGAAGGTCAAAACAGACGCGTGACGAGCCTGCCGCCACTCGCAGAACAGAATGTAGGTCAAGATGGACACATCCTCCAGCAGCTCCCACCTTTCCTCGGGGCTGGAGGGCGTGAGCTGTTTGTGATCCAGCCCAGGCTGCTGGTGGTGGTGGTGGTCTCGCCCCCTGTGCAGGGTGGGTCTCTCCTCCTGATCTCCTGTAAGCTGCTGGGAGGGCTGATAAGGCAGCCTGACGTCATCCACTCAGTCTCCACACGGGCGCTGACACAAGCCTGGGTTTGCTCTCCAAACGAACCTCTCCCAGGAAACGGCTCATCGTGGATCAGAAAGACCTGCGTCCCGTCGAGAAAGCTTTGTCCCAGTGTTCTGAGGCAACTTCCTGTTTCAGTGTGGTCCCATTGGTTGACCCCCCCCCACAGGACAGGATATATGTTCCAGTAGGTCCTGCATACCAGGAGCGTAGCAGGGCAGGATGGGAAATGAAAGGAAGCGGAGGATGAATTGTATCGGAGAAGGGCTCGAAGCTAAAAAGAGCCCGCTGGAGAGGAAGGTGTGTGCGGGTGAATGTTCAGTCCAGCTGGGGGTTTTGATTGGCAGCCCTGCGGGTCACTGACCACTGGGTCTCTGTGTCAGAGCTGTCTGTCTCCTACTCTGTCTGTGATTGGCTGCTCTCTGCTGAGTCGCTCAGATGATTGACAGCTCCATTCGAGAGGCGGAATAGAAGTATCTTTGTACGTGTGCACGCACACGCATTTCAGGTGCGTGTTTAATTGGTGCGTGTGTGCATACAGGTGCTCTCAGAGATAGAGATTCATTCGCAGGCAGGCGCGCAGATCGCAAATGAACGCACTCTGGAACGCACAAGCGCAGACTCACACTAACAGACGCACACTTCCTGCTGTCAGCACTCTAAAGTAATCAGACCTCGCTGCCGGTGACGGCTTGTGTAACATCCTTTCTGAGACTCAGATCTGGAGGCTGGGAAAGGGAGCGAGGGAGAGAGGCATGTGGTGCTGCCTGTGTGTGTGTGTGTGTGTGTCTTGCTGTGTGTCTGCGTGGGTAGGGGGAGGTGTGTGTGTGTGTGTGCTTCTGTGTGTTTGTCAGGTAGGTCACTGCTTACTCTGTGAAACGGCCCCACTTTGCTCTGATTTGTCATTCTAAATGCCAGCAGTCTTATGCATTCTTTCACGTTAGTGCACACACCTTCAATCAAAATCCACCTCGGGGGGGGGGGGGAAACGTCACGTTCGAATCTAAACACACACTCCGTATCCCAAGATGGGAGTTTTTCACGAGCTAGGCCAGCAGACTGTGGAGAGAGGAGCGCTACGTGGAATTTGCCTCTCCTTCCTGTACAACAAGCGGGGACCTGCCAAGGAATGCAGGGAAGTGTAGATGAGGACCTGCAGAGGAGGAATGAGGGGAAGGGAACAGAGGGAAGGAGAAGAAGGAGGAGGAGAGGCGTCATGAACGTTCGGGTACAAAGAGACAAGCATGCGCCCATCAGACAGACAGGGATGTCTTCTGGGGGGGGGGGGGGACGTGCGACAGGTCAGGGGGAAGAGAGATAGGGAGGAAACTAGGAGAGAGAGAGACAGATGTTTGGTGAGCGTGAACCACGAAAGGAAAGGCTGACGGTGGGAGAGAGCAGAATCTACAGCCAGGTGAAGGTGCAGAGATCTGGAGAGAGCCAGGGGCTGTGCTCTCTGGTCTGAGCCTGCAGCTTAGAAACTGACCCACGCTCAAACCTGACAAACAATCCCTGCTCCTGCTCACCATGGCAACGCTGCCATCCTCAGGGCTCTCTGCTCCTCAGGGCTCTCTGCTTCAGACACAGCACACACACACACACACACACACACACACACACACACACACACACACTACTAACGCGTGGGAATGTGTCGCCGGTCAGTATGGTGACCTCCCTCCCTTCTCACCCCCGAATCACAAACCAGAACTTTAGGGTGCGTACCGTACCGAGCTGGCCAATCACAGTCCGCACTGATGCATGCAGTAATGAGACATGGTACCTAGCTGTAAGTCCTTACCTTGAACTGGTTAATGTTCTCTACACAGTTCCCAGAAAAGCATGCCTGCTCACATACTGCTACCATATGTTTCTGGAAGTATTGGTCGTTTTTGAAGCGTACTGTATTGGAACATACTAAATAATTTTCAGGCGTACTACAAAGTGTTGTACTGCAGGTTTTGGGACACAGTTTTGGGTTCAAACTCAGACGACAACTGCTCGTCACAGCTCTGAAGTCAGTTCAGGGGGATAGGGGAATGTTTTCAGGTTGGTGATATAAAATAGTTACACACACAAACAGAAGCAGTTGTACATTTCGCCTTGTTGCGCCTTTATAGCCCACCTAGAAGTGTGTGTGTGTGTGTGTGTGTGTGTGTGTGTGTGTGTGAGCTAGCGATAGTGGCACCACCTACGTCCTCGTCCGGCCCCCACGCAGCTCCCCTCAGTTTTATTTATAAACAGCATACACCCCCAGATGCCTGCACGCATTTTAGGAAGACTTCAGATGCGCAACGTGAGGTGTCCTGATCACCTCAAATAGAACACGCTAGAAACACACGTTACTGAATCCACCCTGCTGTCCTCTGACACCAGCTCAGGGCAAACAAAAGGGTTTCTTGGAAACCTTAATCGTGGAAACGATTTGAATATATCGTATTTATTTAGATACACTAAAGCCAGGGCCTAATGCGTTATGGATCCAGGCACCGTGACAAGGTTTAAACCCGGTGAACCTGCTCTTATCCAGGCCAGCTGAAGGAGCGGGGGCCCCCCCGTTACATAAGGACATCCCAGCCTGCACTGCTCTGCTATCTCTGTTTCCTCTTTAAGCAGGTTTGTCTGCCTCAGTGTGAGGCTCCTCAATCTGAATCTGTGGACCTGGACACCTACTCCATGACTGCATTTTTTCTTTCGCAGTTTCGGAGTGTGTGTTGCCCCTGGGAGTCAGACCTTTGTTCGGTTAGGCAGGCAGAAGGTAACTGATTTACAGCATCCTAGGGAACTCTGGAGAAGTCACTACACACACACACACTCACACACACACACACACACACACACACACACACACACACACTCACACACACACACACACACACACACTCACACACACACACAGCCCTCCCTTTCACAACGGGCCCTATAAATAGGGAGATGAGGAAAGGCCACAGGCTGTCTCACACACTCCAGTGGATCGTCTCCCACACACACACACTCGTACCACGGGGCAAGCACGTTAACGCACACGCTCTCTCCAACATACAAACGCCACGCGAAAGAGGATACTCAGCCCACTTGAGATTTGATAAAGCGTGCACCTAATGACCTGGCGATGGGAGGTTCAGCGCCTGCTGCATACTACCTGGAGTTAGGCGTCTGTTTGGGGGTGAGGGGGGGTGTTTATGCGTCACCGTGTGTGTCAAGCAGCCCAGCGGGAGTGCGTTGCGTTCGCAACGGAGAGACAGTGACCTTTTGTTTACGAGCCAGCCGTGATGACGTTGGGGCCGTTCTGTAACACCCCCTTGAGGGCCCTTGTTGTGGGCCGGTCCGCAATGTAACACCCCCTTGAGGGCCCTTGTTGTGGGCCGGTCCGCAATGTTTGTGTTTTCCTGCCTTTCCTGTGCCGAGAGCGCCATGCTTCCTCAGCGACAGCCTCGCTCCCGTAGGGCCGGCACCAACTCCAGCCAGTGGATATCAGAACCGGTCAGGCCATTTGGTCCCACTTGTTTTGAATGTCCCACTTCCTTTATCTCCCCCCCTTCCTATGTGATAACAGAGCCAAATGCGATTGGAGAGGTGGAAGTGATGTCATCAAAAGGCTCTTGGAGGGGCCTCTGGGCAGCAGAGGAAATGAAAGATGACTTCATGAATATCCTACAGTCTTCAACCCAGAACGCTCTCCCCCCCTTGAAGGCCGCAGTGCCGATTGTCTTAACTGTGTGTGTGTGTGTACTCCCCGCCATTATGTTATTAACTTGAGAGATGCGGCTAAAGCAGGTAAAAAAAAACATATAATAATGGCCCTGTGTCAAGATGAGGTCATTAACCCTCAGGAAGCCCAGGTTACAGTACAGCCCCAGGGTCCTAAAACCCAACCCTCTATTGTCATCGATGCCTCCAGCCGGGAGCCGTTAGTTGCCCCACTGGGGCAGTAAGTCCTAAGGAGGAGGGGGTGGGTAATTGATTCTCGGAGGGGGAAGGGGTTTTGGCGAGACTGTTACATTGTAAAGCGCAGACATTTTATGTATTTTTTACAACTCAGACGGCTCTTCGAGACACTGAATCATCCCGGGTTAGCGTTGACGGTGAGGCTGCGTAGCTTCTGGAGACGGCCTCCTTATCAGCAGCCCGATGATGCTCCCCGGTGATTAGAGAATCCTTCATTCCTCGCATTCCTCCATGAGAGGATGGGTGGAGGAGTGGAAGGGGCGTGTGCGGGTCGGGGGAGAGAGGTTGAAAAGGGGAGCAGACGAGAGCAGCGTGGAAGAGGCCCTAGTCTGGACTCTCAGGGCTGTTTGTTCAGCGATAAGGGTGGGACTGTTTGGGAGGGTGCCAACGCTGGTAGATTTCAGAGGGGGATTCTTGCAGGCTCGGTGTGCGTTTGCGCGATGATTGCACTCGCACGCCCCATACTAGGTGGAGTGTGTGTGTTGTGTGTGTGTGTGTGGGGGGGGGGGGGGCGTGGTCAGTGAGTGCGTAAGCGGCGACGCAGCCATCTCTCGCAGCCTGCGTCAGCAGCCACTGCTCTGTGCATAGTGTTTGTCCGGCTAGCATTGTCAGGGCTAGCCAGCGCCGCCAAGCCTGCGAGCGTCAGTGAAGAGGCCTGCGTTGTTTTTTTTAGCCCGTGGATCACGCTCCACAAACAAGGGCGCTTTTCTGTGTGGCGTTTAGGCAGCTTAGACGGCCCTGGAATTCCAGTAATATCGCTCTCCCTCTCTTTCCATGTGTGTGGAGCGGTGCTGTGTCCCTCAGAAGGATCGATACCCCCCCCCCCACCCCCCCCACCCCCCCCCCCCCCCCAGACATGATGTGGGAATGTCCACAGTCAAAGGGCTTCAGGGTCACCTAGCATTAGCTTAGCAACACACCGTTAGCAAAGCTGTTCTCTATGGGCTCAGAGGAACTTCTGACCGGTACGCTAACAGGGACGAATCCTTAGACGTGTGTGCGTGCGTGCGCACATAGGGAAGCGTAACTAGACACGCGCGCGCACCTACGCCGATGTTGGTTAGTCATGTGATGAGCACAGCTGCCAGTGAACCCATCCAGTCAGTTAAACATTGACTCTCCAGACTAAAGATCTTATCATGATGTTCAACAGCCAGACAGTTCCTGGAACTAGCATGAATGGGTGGCACTCATCGTGGTGTGTGTGTGTGTGTGGGTGTGTGTTTCTGTGTCATTTGTCATGCGGTGGTGACTGTTTGGGGAACAGATATTAGCGTGTGATGCTAATGTGTTTTCGGTGTCTGATTGAAGTCTTCTTTTCATACTTCAGACTTCAAAACGCACACTCATTGATAAGCAATTTGTTTGAATTGGCTCTGATCAGTGAGTATGGAGTAATGGTTTTCAAGAACCCCCATGCTGTCTTAGAGTAAGAAGTATGATAGTAGAAGTACCATAGAAGAAGAAGGCAAGCTGTTTCATGAAACTTCCCACTGCAAGGAATTCTGGGATGCAGTGATGTGAGGTGTCGCTGTTGTCTGTACTGTAAAGATGTTTTGTCGTGTCTGGTGGAAACACAAGCATTTTGTTTTTAAGCCTGACAGACCTTCTGGTTACCCACAAAAGGCTACAAGTTGTATTCTAGCTTTGCTAATGTAACACACACTCACTTTGTTTTTCTCCGGCCATGAGGTCACGCCCTCGTAAACAAGATCAGATCTTGACCAGCGGGGAAAACACAGGAAGCCCCCACCCCCCCCCACCACCACCCCCCCCACCCCCTCTCCACGATACACGCTGCGGTCTGTGCCTTTAGTCCAGGTTGCGGTTCCGTTGACGCAGTGACGCAGGTTGAAAGCCTGGGTGACGAGCGTGCTCGCTCCGGCCCTCTTTGGGGCAGCGCTAGTGGGATTCTTCTCCTACCACGTGCAGGGCGTGGGTTCCATTCCCGGTGGGGGTCCCGTTCCCGGCCACCGCGCCTGCTAAGATGTCCCCACTGTGGGACTAAATAGGGGATCATCTTTTAGTTTGACCTCCTCTGTGGGTGCATGTTAACAATCTGAGGGTGGCTTCCTTTGCTTTGAGCCTTTAGCTGTCAGTCGAGGGTAGATGAGAAATCAAACAAGCGAAGCTTATCGGATGCGCAACAGCGGTCCAAAGATCTTTGTCTGGTTGAAATGTCCTACAAAGTTACCCCACCAGGCTGGAGGTAAATGGGCCAGGGCTCCAGGTCCACACCATCTGTTGCTGAAAACATGCAGCATCCATCAGTGGAGTGGTTCCTTAACCCTGGTCCTCTGGGACCCACTGTCCTGCATGTTCTAGATGTTTCCCTGCTTCAACACAACTGATTCTAATGAATGGGTTGTCATCTAGCCCTGAAGAGTCCTGGTAACGAACATGCGTTATAATCAGGTGTGTTGGAGCAAGGAAACATCTAGAACATGCAGGACAGTGGGGCCCAGAGGACCAGTGTTGGGGACCACTGCATTAGTGGATATCTGCTGAACTTGATGAATAAACAAGAATCGTTTGATCTACTCAAACAACCCCCCCCATGTACACTTCTCCTCTTTAATCTTTTTATTCCTCATGCATTCCTTTTGAATAAACATGGTTTTGGCACATGAGCGATGGTATTTGGTCAGATGCTCTTAGATGTCTGTGTTGTGTGATATGGTTTTATGTCATTGGAACTTCTATTCTAGGATCAATGCAGGATGTTGGTGCGTTGCTTTGAGTTCTATTCTCCAGCCTCAGCAATGTTTTGAAACGTGACATGGCAGTGAACTGAACACAAGTGGGAGGGAGACGGGGAGGGAGGCCGGGCTGAGAGAGGGAGAGAAGGAGGAGAGAGGAAGACGAGAGGGATGGAGAGACTGGAGAGGGAGGAGGCAGTGCCACTGTGAAGTACTGAATGCACTGTGGTAGACACTTCCACACCTCCTCTCTCTCTCTCTCTCTCTCTCTCTCTCTCTCTCTCTCTCTCTCTCTCTCTCTCTCTCTCACACACACACACACACACACACACACACACACACACACACACACACTGACATCTTTCCTCATCCGTCCACAGATGCAGTGTCCCTTCAGCACACCAAACTCTCCCAGCATGCAGCAGTGCCACGGGAAGTAAGACACTCCAGGAGAAAACAAGTAAGGTGTGTGTGTGTGGGGGGGTAAGGTAGGGTTAATGCAGGGTTAAATGCCAGGCCTAGCTTTGACCCAGTCTAGCCTAGCTTTGACCCAGTCTGGCCTAGCTCAGCCCCAGTCTAGCTTAGCTCAGCCCCAGTCTGGCCTAGCTCAGCCCCAGTCTGGCCTAGCTCAGCCCCAGTCTGGCCTAGCTCAGCCCCAGTCTGGCCCACCTCAGCCCCAGTCTAGCCTAGCTCAGCCCCAGTCTAGCCTAGCTCGGCCCCAGTCTGGCTAACAACACTGGACGTGATTGCCTTTAACAACCATACTAACCTCAGTTTATAGTCTGGTGTATGATTCATTTATAGCAGGAGAGAGAAAATGTGTGTGTGTGTGTACACAATGTACATAGGGGTGTTTGTTTTGCCCAAAGAAAGGATGTTCCACACACACTCCGTTTCACTGAGTCTGTACTGTGTACTGTACCTCAGTGTGTGTGTGTGTGTTTGTGTGTCTTCTGTGTGTCTGTAGGCAGGTGCAAACGGATAAGAGTCTTGGCAGCTGTTCAGTCCAGCCCCCCCCCCACCCCCCACGCACACACACACACCCCGACACACTGGCACACAAACAAGCGCAGCTACGCCTTCCAGCTGCAATCCAGGTACCCAGGGCCTGAAATCTGTCACTTCTGTAGCGTAGCAGCCCCGTCCAGCCTTTTGTCACTCTACACCCCCTCCCCCCCAACCCCCCCGTTCCCCACTGTCATTCGGAAGAACCCGCCTGATCCAGTTATCTTCACTTAGGCCCTGTCTCTTTGATCAGCAGGCTCCTTCCAGCTCTGCCAGCGTCACCGCGGAGCGCGCAGAATTTTTATGACGTTCCGAACCTTCCCTTTCCAGCCGAGCGGAAATAAAAACCCAGCTCCCGCCGTGGAGCCGCTGGGAACGTTCCCCCAGCGCCCTCTCTGCAACGCAGCGGCTGAACGTAGCTTGGCTGTAACGTGGAAGGGTGTCGTGGAGAGTTTGGGTTTGGTTTTTCGATTTTTATGGGCCTGAGTGGCAGATTGGGGTGGTCAGGCCGGGCAACCTTCTCCTGCTCACAATCCTAGGAAACCCTGCCCCACTGGCCTATTCTTCTGACTGGGTGTACTGCCCGCAATGCTGTGTGAGTGACAGCCTCAACGTTGTTGTAGGTGGGAGTCTAGCCTGCACTGTGTGAACCAGCCAGCTTCGGTTGACTTCATGTATTCCTGGTGTGGAGATGGGTGCCTTAAACCTTAAATGAAATAGAAGTCAGCCTACACACTCGACCAGTGATTTAACGAGTCACCAATTAGATATGTCTGAAGGCCTAGTAAGAACAAGCTTTATATAATGTGTCAATGCTGCTGGTTTTATTAGCTTATTATCTTTGATTTCTCTCATGCAAATATCTTTTTTTTTACCACTTCCTGTGCACCACATTGGTGCACGTGATTCACTGAATGAAAAGTGATGATGTGATGGAGAGAGAGAGAGAGAGAGAGACTGAGAGAGAGAGACTGAGAGAGAGAGACTGAGAGAGAGAGAGAGAGAGAGAGAGAGAGAGAGAGAGAGAGAGAGAGAGAGAGAGAGAGAGAGAGACTGAGAGAGAGAGAGAGAGAGAGAGAGAGAGAGAGAGAGAGAGAGAGAGAGAGAGAGAGAGAGAGAGAGAGAGAGAGAGAGAGAGAGAGAGAGAGAGAGAGAGAGAGAGAGAGAGAGAGAGAGAGAGAGAGAGAGAGAGAGAGAGAGAGAGAGACTGAGAGAGAGAGAGAGAGAGAGAGAGAGAGAGAGAGAGAGAGAGAGAGAGAGAGAGAGAGAGAGAGAGAGAGAGAGAGAGAGAGAGAGAGAGAGAGACTGAGAGAGAGAGAGAGAGAGAGAGAGAGAGAGAGAGAGAGAGAGAGACTGAGAGAGAGAGAGAGAGAGAGAGAGACAGAGAGAGAGACTGAGAGAGAGAGAGAGACTGACAGAGCGCGAAAGAGAGAGAAACGGAAGAACAGACGGGCATGGATGGGTATCACTTTACTAGAACACAGTATCCCTGGCAATCAATGTTCCTGGCCATCATGCAGCCTTTAGTGGGAGGAGGAGAGTGGAGCCAAGCCATCTCCCCATTACTGGAGTACTGACTGTCTCTTATCGCTGTGTGTGTGTGTGTGTGTGTGTGTGTGTGTGTGTGTGTGTGTGTGTTTTACGAGTGTGTCTCATTGTGCCACAGGCACAGCAGTTAGATTTTTATTTTTATCCGGTGGTTCGGGTTACTGTCCAATGCGTTCAGTTAACCTATCCAGTTCTCCTCTTCTCTTCTTTCTCCTCCTTTCCTCCACTCTTCCTCCTTCTCTCCTCCTCTTCCAGCTCCTCTCATCTACTCCCCTCCTCTTCCTCTTTCTCTCCTTCTCCTCTTCCTCCCCCATTTTCCAACTCCTCCTCCTCTCCTCTTCCTCCTTCTCACCTCTACTACTCTCCTCCTCCTCTCCTCCTCCTTCTCCTCCTCTCCTCCTCCTTCTCCTCCTCTCCTCCTCCTCTCCTCCTCCTCTCCTCCTCCTCTCCTCTTCCTCCTTCTCACCTCTACTACTCTCCTCCTCCTCTCCTCCTCCTTCTCCTCCTCCTCTCCTCCTCCTCTCCTCCTCCTTCTCCTCCTCTCCTCCTCCTTCTCCTCCTCTCCTCCTCCTTCTCCTCCTCTCCTCCTCTCCTCCTCCTCTCCTCCTCCTTCTCCTCCTCTCCTCCTCCTTCTCCTCCTCTCCTCCTCCTTCTCCTCCTCTCCTCCTCTCCTCCTCCTCTCCTCCTCCTTCTCCTCCTCTCCTCCTCCTTCTCCTCCTCCTCTCCTCCTCCTTCTCCTCCTCTCCTCCTCTCTCCTCGTCCTGAGGCAGCAGTGAGGATGACAGCTCTGTGAGGATGACAGCTCAGTGAGGATGACAGCTCAGTGAGGATGACTCTCAGTGAGGATGGCTGGCTGGTGCAGGATGCTTCAGCCCAGGTGATGAGCAGGGGATCAGGGGAAACAGGAAACAGGAGAGGAGAGAAGGAAGTGGCGTTCAACATCACAACGTCAGAAGCAGCATGACTGACTACACACACACACACACACACACTTCTGTCTTGGCTGAGATACTGTTTCTCTGTGGACCACTAAAGCGACCGATGACTTCCTTCCTTCTCATATAGAACTTGACCAGAGGTTGAGGCGCTTGATGACTGAGAACTTAACTCATCCAAACAGAGAAAATCAATCTGTCTGTCTAATTCTGAAGATGTAGTTGGAGCGCCGGCTCTCAGACGCCCTCACAGTTTCCACGTTTACCCATCTCAACTTCCTCCGCGTAATTCAGTTCTTTTCACAAAGTGTGTGTGTGTGTGTTTGTGTGTGTGTGTGTGAGAGAGAACAAAGACGTCTCCTTGCCGAAAGAGAGATGCCCTGAAGGCAGCAAACACTGACACTGTACTGTTGGGCCATTGCTAGGGAGGAGGGGAGGGGCGTTGAAGTCCAGACACCAGATCACAGATCTCAGAGAAGCAGATCACACAGCGAGCTGGAGGAGGCAGTGAGGGGGTTGGGGGTAGGGAAGAGGCTTGAGGAAGGATACCCTTTGGTTTGTTTTGACACTTTATCTTTTCTTTTTATTCGGGGCGATCTGATTGGACTTGACAGCTTTGCATTTGTGGTAATTCCTTCGAAGGTGTGTGTGTGTGTGTGTGTGTGTGTGTGTGTGTGTGTGGGGGTGAACTTTGCTTTGAATAACAGTGATGAGAAAGATAAGAAAATGCGAGCTTCTGTAAGAGCGGTCGTTCTTCTTCCTTGTTTTTATAAATAAATCAAAGCTGAAGTTCTGTTTGACTTGGTTAAACTCACAGAAACCTTGTTGACCCACCGCACCACCTGTTCCCTCATGGGAAATGTGCAGACCCAACACTGTGTGTGCGTGTTCTTGTGGGGTTGGGGGTGTACTGGACAGCATGTAAAAGCCTTGGGAAGGTCCATGTCCGCTAACTAGACTAGACCACAGATGTGTGTGTGTGTGTGTGTGTGTGTGTGTGCGTGCGTGCGTGTTTGAGCGCATGTGACCGAAACTTGTTTAACCTCTGCCCACCCCCCACCCCCCCCCCCACCCCCCACCCCCAGTGTTTGGTGTCTGTGCTGCATTGAGCTCCTTCTGCCAAGCTGTTATCTCTGAGAAAGGGGGCAGGGGGTTAGGGGCAGGGGTGCACGGCTGATACAAGGGCAGTGTTTGTGCTGGGCACGAGACTGTCCTCTCTGACATCAGCGAGAAGACACACACACAGTCACACACACACACACACACACACACACACACACACACACACACACAGCCGCTGAACTGGCTGGGACAGAGGTCTATTGTGGAGGCTCAGCCAACACACACATGCATTGTAGCTCTGCTCTCTACATCTCTCTCTCTCTCTCTCTCTCTCTCTCTCTCTCTCTCTCTCTCTCTCTCTCTCTCTCTCTCTCTCTCTCTCTCTCTCTCTCTCTCTCTCTCTCTCTCTCTCTCTCTCTCTCTCTCTCTCTCTCTCTCTCTCTCTCTCTCTCTCTCTCTCTCTCTCTCTGCTGTCATTCTATCTGTCTTTCATTCTCTCTGTCTCTCTGTCTCATTCTGTGTCTCTCTCTCGCTCTCTCATGCTATCATTCTTTCTCACTCTGTCTCTCTGTCTCCTTCTCTGTCTCCTTCTCTGTCTCCTTCTCTGTCTCCTTCTCTGTCTCCTTCTCTGTCTCCTTCTCTCTTTCTCTCTCTCTCTGTCTCCGCCTCCCTCCTTCATCCCTTCCTTCCATCCCCCTCTCACTTTTTTACTCACTCTTTTCTTTGAAAGCTTTTCTTTGAAAGTGTTGTTAGGATTCTAGAACAGACTCATTCCAGATCAGATTCTCCTCCTCCTCCTCCTCCTCCTCCTCCTCCCCCTCCCCCCCCCCCCTTCTCTCACGGGGGAGGTGTGAGAAGTGGGACTGACTGTGTCATGGAGACTTCCTTGCTAAATTGGTGTGTGTGTTTGTGCAGGTGTGTTGCCATGCACATGTGTGTGTGTGTGTGTGCGTGTGTGTGTGTGTGTGTGTGTGCATTTCTTTTCTGACTGTGAAATGAATCAGAACCCATGGAACATCAGATCAGCACATCTGACTCACCCGCTGTCAATCACGCACACACACACACGCACACACATACACAACCCCTCTGACAAGTACACACAAAATCTTACACAAGCTCCTAATATGACTTCAGTAGAACATGAACTCAATCCCCCCCGTTTAACATAAACATAACATGGTGACATCTTATTACGGCACAGACACATTTGATGATGGATTTAATCATCTCTCTCCGTCTATCTCTCTCTTCCTCCATGTCACTCTCTCTCTGTTGTATTTGTAGCTTCATTCCTTCTGATATTTCCGCTGATCCACTTCTGAGTCACATCACGCTGAAAGGTTCACAGTAGAATGCATTAGCACGCACAGCAGAGGTATGTGTGACTGAAGACCCACCTCTGTGTCCTCAATCCCCCCCCCCCCTCTCGTCTCTCTCTCACTTTCTGCACTTATCTCATTCCCTGTCTTGCTAGTCTCCTCTGCTGGGTCCATCGTTACGTCACTGTTTCCGTCTTAACGGACCGCTTACTTCTTGTCAATCACAGGGAGCAAAAGAGAGTGCTCCTTCCCCTCTTATCTGTCTGTCTGTGTCTCTCTGTCTGTCTCTTTCTCTCTTTGTCTGTGTCTGTCTTTATCTCTCTGTCTCTTTCTCTGTCTCTCTCTCTCTCTCTGTCTTTCCCTCCCTCCCTCCCTCCCTCCCTCCCTCCCTCCCTCCCTCCCTCCCTCCCTCCCTCCCTCCCTCCCTCCCTCCCTCCCTCCCTCCCTCCCTCCCTCCCTCACAGGACCTGCTTCTCCATTCCTAAACTCGAAAATGTCACAATTTCCAACAGTGTGATTTCTCAACACGGACACCCAGAGACTAGTTTTTACGACACATGTCCGTCCTGCTATATATAAACACACACAAGCTCCGGTCTCCGTGGGTTGGGGTTTGTTGCGCAGGAAAGTAATCTTGTCATCCTCTCTCCCTGCCTCGCTCCCTCCCTCCCTGCCTCCATGCCTCTCTCCCTGCCTCGCTCCCTCCCTCCCTGCCTCCATGCCTCTCTCCCCTGCCCCGCTCCCTCCCTCTCTGCCTCCATGCCTCTCTCCCTGCCTCGCTCCCTCCCTCCCTGCCTCCATGCCTCTCTCCCTGCCTCGCTCCCTCCCTCCCTGCCTCCATGCCTCTCTCCCTGCCTCGCTCCCTCCCTCCCTGCCTCCATGCCTCTCTCCCTGCCCTGCTCCCTCCCTCCCTGCCTCCATGCCTCTCTCCCTGCCCCGCTCCCTCCCTCCCTGCCTCCATGCCTCTCTCCCTGCCCTGCTCCCTCCCTCCCTGCCTCCATGCCTCTCTCCCTGCCTCGCTCCCTCCCTCCCTGCCTCCATGCCTCGCTCCCTCCCTCCCTGCCTCCATGCCTCTCTCCCTCCCTCCCTGCCTCCATGCCTCTCTCCCTGCCTCGCTCCCTCCCTCCCTGCCTCCATGCCTCTCTCCCTCCCTCCCTGCCTCCATGCCTCTCTCCCTCCCTCCCTGCCTCCATGCCCCCTGCCTCTCTCCAAGCCTATTCCTCAGCACTCAGCTCGTATTCTCTTGCTAGCTCTCTCCCATCGCCATGACTCAGGCCCCAGGCAGTAGCCCAGCCCAGACGCATCCACGCGGGGCTTTCAGAGATACAACATCCTGGAGAACCGCTCGTTCATCGAATCTGTGGAGCGTTGTTCCGGCATGTTGCTGTGTGGCTTGGGGGGGTGGGGGGCCGTGTTGGCAGAGAGAGCCCCAGTTATCACACACGAGTCGTTTCCCAGTCATTTCCCTCCATCCTTCTGTCATTTCTTCATCCCTGATCAAACACCCACCCCAGGCTGTCCTGCTACACAGCCCACTCAGGCTTCCACTGAACAGGAACCTTCACTCATTCTACAGCATTACATTAGATTATAGTAGTCATCTTATCCAGAGCGACTTACAGCAAGTACAGAGACATTCCCTCCATGAGGCAAGTAGGGTGAAGTGCCTGGCACAGACAGGGCCCCTGCAGGAGGAGGAGGGCTGGCCTGGGCTGCTGCCATGCCTGCTGAATCACCCAGGACAAGATCATGGATGTCACAGCGGAGTGTTTATGACTTCTGAACGGGTGTTAGATCTGGATGATAGCCTTATCTCTGCGGAGAGACGGTGCTTTAGGGGTCAGGAATCTAAATGGGGGGCGGTGGGGTGGAGGGGCGGGGGGTGGAGGGGGGGGGGGGTTGTTCTCATCGCTTTATGAGGTCACAGTAAAGGCTGAAGATGTCTGACTGAGGTGTGAAAATGGAATCCTTCTGTCAGAACCTCTGGTCACTTTACAATGTGACAGTGGGGCGTCAAGTTACATCATGTTTACAGCATCACTGTCACGCTGTAAACTACAATACTGGATGCTGTTTATATGTATATGTGTATATATATGTCCTTAATGCAGAGTACACTAGTTCAGATGTATAAATCAGTTGGACTTTAATTGGTGTTTAGTTGAGCTGCAAGAATGTCCCACCAAGGCAGTGAGCTGGATGAGGTTCCAGCTTGTGATGTCACCATCATGAGGTCACAGCACGTGTGTGTGTGTGTGTGTGCTTCTATCCCGCCATGTAATATCAGAAGTGGCCCTAAGAGGATTAGGCTCTCATGACTGACTGCTTGTAAGTCAGCCTGTGTTTCTAACGGTGCCATGACTTACAGGAGGGAGGTGGGGGGAGGGAGGGAGGGAGGGTGGGTAGGAGGGAGGGAGGGAGGGAGGGAGGGTGGGAGGGAGGGTGGGTAGGGAGGGAGGGAGTGAGGGTGGGTGGGGGGGGGAGGGAGGGAGGGAGGGAGGGTGGGTAGGGAGGGAGGGAGGGAGGGGAGGGAGGGAGGAGGGAGGGTGGGTGGGGGGAGGGAGGGAGGGAGGGAGGGGAGGGGTGGGTGGGTAGGGAGGGGGAGGGGAGGGAGGAGGGAGGGTGGGTGGGGGAGGGAGGGAGGGAGGAGGGAGGGAGGGAGGGAGGGAGGAGGGAGGGAGGGAGGGAGGGAGGGAGGGAGGGAGGAGGGGGGAGGGAGGGAGGGAGGAGGGAGGGTGGGTGGGAGGGAGGGAGGGAGGGAGGGAGGGTGGGTGGGGGAGGGAGGGAGGGAGGGGGGAGGGAGGGAGGGAGGGGTGGGTAGGGAGGGAGGGAGGGGAGGGAGGGAGGGAGGGAGGGAGGGAGGGAGGGAGGGAGGGAGGGAGGGAGGGAGGGAGGGAGGGAGGGAGGGAGGGAGGGAGGGAGGGAGGGAGGGAGGGAGGGAGGAGGGGCGTTCATAAGCATGGGGAGGGAGAGAAGAGGGCGAGTAGAGAGACGTGAAGGGGAGGAGTTTGAGTTGTGGATTTTCAGTAGCGAGGCAGAGGAAGAGGCAGAGGCAGATAAGGTCATCCAGTTGCTTGCCTTTGCATTTATGCCACTCTCCCCTGAATGGAAATAACAGATTTATCTTTCTGTGTTTCCCTGTGCAGTGCACAGCTTGTGGCTGATCCAGTACTGTGCTGCATACAGGACTGAATGGATCTGGGTTGAACCAGGCTGATAGCTGTGTGGATACTGCACACCTTCAGAGTAAACACTCACCCAGAAACACCACTGCTCATTGTGTAACCTAGTTCCATCCTCTTGATTGCATCACTTCCTGTTTCAAGATCACAGTCTCCCCTGTGTGTATTCTGCCATGGGCGGCTTTCAGACTCAGGGAGGATGTGACCGGATCCTCTCTCTCACACACACACACACACACACTTACCAGCACTTCGCACACACTTGTCAAGTCACAACAGAGGTGAGTCACAGTTTTCAAGCTATCTGCTCCTGAGCCTGTGTTTACCCTGCAATCTACTCTGCAGTCCCACACATCCCCAGCTGCCACTTACACACACACACACACACACACACACTCGTCTGACCAACACAGACACACACAGACAGTAAGTAGGGCTTGCTCTAGTGGAAACACGCCCCAGACGTCACCTGCCAGCTCTAACCCCTGTCACTAGCAGGCGGTCCCTGTCATTCACACTGTGTATGCTTCCACTCATGGATGGATGGCAATGTGGGGATCGATCGGGGTTCAATGTGGGCTACACACACACACACACACACACACACACACTCTCTCCTGGAAGTGGAACTGTACTCCGAACGAGCCGAAAGCGCTGACTCATGCAGCCGGTTGGCGAGCGTGCACGTGAACTTTCACACTTCTACTGTATTTATAGCAGAATGCGGGGGCGCAAGGTCGGGGGGTGAGGGGGGAGGGGGCGAGGGGGGGGCAAAGCTGTCTCATGGACCTTAGTCATGAAGCATGACCTCACGCACACGCGTCCCATTGTAGAGTAAGGGGTTCACCGCGGGGGAGCGCAGGGGTCCGTCAGGAGGGCGGTGTCGCCGGAGGGAAGGAAAACGCTTGCTGCATGTTACGGTTACCATGGAAACAGGCTTTTCTTCGACCGACTGGCTGGCCGTAACTGTCACATTCACGAAAAAATGGAAATGAATCAAAGTCAAATCATTGTCGGGGGGGGGGGGGGGGGGGGGGGGGGGGGGGGCTGTTCAGATGGATCAACGAAACTCTAAAGAGCCACTGATACCAGTTGACTGTGGGACAGCGTGAACCCAGAGTGCTGCAGACCTGGTCCAGTCTGTGCTCTCTCCTTTAGCCTCTGTGTGTCCTCTGTCCTCAGCCCAGCCTCTCTCCCTGCTCCTCCCCCTCCTCCTCTCTCCCCCAGTGAAACCTGACGCAGCCCTCTGGCAGTGTGCCACCCTGCACCCCCTGACCCTGCTCACCTGCAGGAGGCTGGATGACACCAGGAGAGCCACTCTGCCACCAAAACTATATGGCTTTGTCTCAGCAAGGGGAAGACTAGACACAGTGTGTGTAGTGTGTGTGTGCAGGTGTGTGTGTGTGTGCGTGTGTGTGTGCAGGTGTGTGCAGGTATACGTGTGTGTGTGTGTGTGTGTGTGTGTGTGTGTGTGTGTGTGTGTGTGTGTGTGTGTGTGTGTGTGTGTGTGTGTGTGTGTGTGTGTGTGTGTGTGTGTGTGTGTGTGTGTGTGTGGTGGATCATTGTCTTGAGCTCTGGTTGTGCTGGACCTCCGCCCTGTCGCTCTGACATTCTGAGGCTCATGTTTCCTTTCATGTGGGGAAGGAGGAACCTGCCTCAGACTCACAGAGGCAGCAGAGGCAGCAGAGACCAGGCTGCCTCAGACTCACAGAGGCAGCAGAGGCAGCAGAGACCAGGCTGCCTCAGACTCACAGAGGCAGCAGAGACCAGGCTGCCTCAGACTCACAGAGGCAGCAGAGACCCAGGCTGCCTCAGACTCACAGAGGCAGCAGAGACCAGGCTGCCTCAGACTCACAGAGGCAGCAGAGACCAGGCTGCCTCAGACTCACAGAGGCAGCAGAGACCAGGCTGCCTCAGACTCACAGAGGCAGCAGAGACCAGGCTGCCTCAGGCCCACAGAGGCAGCAGAGACCAGGCTGCCTCAGACTCACAGAGGCAGCAGAGACCAGGCTGCCTCAGACTCACAGAGGCAGCAGAGACCAGGCTGCCTCAGACTCACAGAGGCAGCAGAGACCAGGCTGCCTTAGACTCACAGAGGCAGCAGAGGCAGCAGAGACCAGGCTGCCTCAGACTCACAGAGGCAGCAGAGGCAGCAGAGACCAGGCTGCCTCAGGCCCACAGAGGCAGCAGAGGCAGCAGAGACCAGGCTGCCTCAGACTCACAGAGAGAGACCAGGCTGCCACAGCATGTCTGGCAGGAGACTCATCCGGAACAATCCAGCTGTCACACCCTGTCTGCTGCTTAGTGTGTGTGTGGGTGTGTGTGTATATGTTTACAGGTGTGTGTGTCTCTGTGTGTGTGTGTGTCTCTGTGTGTGTCCCCCTGTGTGTCCCTGTGTGTGTGTGTCTGTGTGTGTGTGTGTGTCTCTGTGTGTGTCCCCCTGTGTGTCCCTGTGTGTGTGTCTCTGTGTGTGTCCCCCTGTGTGTCCCTGTGTGTGTGTGTCTGTGTGTGTGTGTGTGTGTGTCTCTGTGTGTGTCCCCCTGTGTGTCCCTGTGTGTGTGTCTCTGTGTGTGTCCCCCTGTGTGTCCCTGTGTGTGTGTCTCTGTGTGTGTCCCCCTGTGTGTCCCTGTGTGTGTGTCTCTGTGTGTGTCCCCCTGTGTGTCCCTGTGTGTGTGTGTCTGTGTGTGTGTCCCCCTGTGTGTCCCTGTGTGTGTGTGTCTGTGTGTGTGTGTGTGTGTGTGTCCCTGTGTGTCCCTGTGTGTGTGTGTCTGTGTGTATGTGTCAGAGGGCCTCCCTGTCCTTTTAAGAGGATGTCATTCCCAAACAGGAAACCCCCTCCTGGGCTGCTCCTATTTGCATAGTTGATGATCTTTTACTGAGCTAGTGGCTCCTAATGGCTGCAGCTCCATTAGACTGGCCCATCTACTGTTACCTCAGTGCTTTAACCCTGAGGCAGGAGGAGGAACCACGGGTATGGCTGGATGTGGAAAGGCCTGGTAATATTCAGTCAGAATGGGTTGGGACTTGGGTGGGGGAGTGGGTACTTAACACACACTCTCCAGGAACGGGGGGTTTGTGCAGGGTTTAGTAGGCGCTGTGGTCAGATGGAGGTAAGCATGAAAACCAGCTTGTGGTCATTCCAGCAGAGCAGCTGGAGCACTTTAGCACTTTACTGGCTTACTGGCAGTGTGTGTGTGTGTGTGTGTGTGTGTGTGTGTGTGTGTGTGTGTGTGTGTGTGTGTGTGTGTGTGTGTGTGTGTGTGTGTGTGTGTGTGTGTGTGTGTGTGTGTGTGTGTGTGTGTGTGTGTGTGTGTGTGTGTGTGTGTGTGCATCATTGTGTACCCCCCTTTACAAGGCACAGTTCTGGAAGTTTTTCTTCCAAGTCTGTGTTGACACACTGGAGAGATTTAGAACTGTGGTCGAAATATTGGGTTGATATTTGCCATGACAACGAGCAGTGGAGTGGGGCAGAGGGGTTAGCAGGGCGTCACAGGGGAGGGAGGGAGGGAGGGAGGGAGGGAGGGAGGGAGGGAGGGAGGGAGGGAGGGAGGGAGGGAGGGAGGGGGGGGAGGGGCTGACCTTTTTGTTCTGCTGTTTGCTTAGTGGGCATTCCTCTGATAGCTGGCGTCCACCCAGGGACAGCCCAGCCCCCCCACCCCCCCACCCCAGGGCCAGGGCCAGCCTCTCACCCCCACCCATCGCTCAGGGGGTTAAACTACAACTAGGGCAACGACAGTGGTTGAACTACAACCATGGCTGCATATTGACCGCCCCCCCCCCTCCCCCTTTCTCTCTGTCCCCAGCTCCTTATGGTCAGGCTGGCTGGCTGTGTTCCTGCCATGCCTCCCGCCATGACGGACCTCCTGGACATGTGGGCGGCCCACTCCCAGCTGGCGGCGCCCGGAGACCTGGTCACTGTGGACTTCCTGCTGCCCACTGGCATCTACATCCAGATGGGCGTGCCCGCGAAGCCACCATCCAACACATCAAACTGGTGAGGGAGGGAGTGTCAGTGTGTGTGTGTCAGTGTGTGTGTGTCAGTGTGTGTGTGTGTCAGTGTGTGTGTCCGTGTGTGTGTGTCAGTGTGTGTGTGTGTCAGTGTGTGTGTGTCCGTGTGTGTTTGTCCGTGTGTGTGTGTCAGTGTGTGTGTGTCAGTGTGTGTGTCAGTGTGTGTGTCAGTGTGTGTGTGTCAGTGTGTGTGTCAGTGTGTGTCAGTGTGTGTGTCAGTGTGTGTCAGTGTGTGTCAGTGTGTGTGTCAGTGTGTGTCAGTGTGTGTCAGTGTGTGTGTCAGTGTGTGCGTCAGTGTGTGTGTCCGTGTGTCAGTGTGTGTGTCAGTGTGTGTGTGTCAGTGTGTGTGTGTCAGTGTGTGTGTGTGTCCGTGTGTGTGTGTCAGTGTGTGTGTCAGTGTGTGTGTCAGTGTGTGTGTGTCAGTGTGTGTGTGTCAGTGTGTGTGTCAGTGTGTGTGTGTGTCAGTGTGTGTGTCAGTGTGTGTGTCAGTGTGTGTGTCCGTGTGTGTGTGTCAGTGTGTGTGTCAGTGTGTGTGTCAGTGTGTGTGTGTCAGTGTGTGTGTGTGTCAGTGTGTGTGTCAGTGTGTGTGTGTCAGTTTGTGTGTCAGTGTGTGTCAGTGTGTGTGTCAGTGTGTGTGTCAGTTTGTGTGTCAGTGTGTGTGTGTGTCAGTGTGTGTGTCAGTGTGTCAGTTTGTGTGTCAGTGTGTGTGTGTGTCAGTGTGTGTGTCAGTGTGTGTGTCAGTGTGTGTGTGAGGTTGCTGTGACCTTGTGTCACGCTGCCAAATGTGAAGCTGGTTCTCTGAGCTCTTTTGTCGTTGCTAGTTTTAGAGAGGATCATCTCAATGGCCTTGTTTGAGTAAAAAAAACTGAATCACTTAATAAAAACTCACACACACAAAAAAAAAAGCCTTACGACTAAAAGTCATACAAGTTAGTGACTCTTGGATTGAAACCAGCGTCAGTTGGTCAGGGAATTTTATTCACACTCCACAACAAGCAGACTGCAAGCTCCAGGCGCTGTCTGAGAGACACACACACTCACACACACACACACACACCAGCCTCGTGTCTGTTCTTCACAGAACAGTCTGTCCGGTGACGGGGGTCTGCTCCCACAAACCCTCGCCAACGCCGCCACTCAGCATGACCAGAGCTGGTGACGTCAGGTCTGCCCTTCCTGAGGCTGGGAGGTCAAAGGTTGCGCAGGGTGACGTTGCCGGGCTGTGATTGACAGCTTTGTTGATGGTGGTGTTGCTGGCTCGTGATTGGTCTGGAGCTTTGGCGCCGTGTTGCCATGTGTGGGGAGACAGGCTGTGCTGTCTGGGAGGTTCAGCCTCTCTGCAGGGAACTCACCTTCCATCTACTCTCTCCTTTTGTTTTTCCCCCCCCCCAACCTCCTGTTCCCTCAGACACACACATGCACACACACTGTTTTTCTCAGACTACCTTTGTGCTCTGGGACCCTCTCTCTCCCGGAGAGCAGTTCTCCAAATGGCCTGCAGAGTCAACCTTCCGGAACGTACCGAGGGATGCTCTGGGATCCACAGAGCTGTTGTCATCTTCGTCTGTGAGCGGGGGGAACAGGGAGGCGCTCCGGGCGCTTCAGACTTCAAACCAGTCTGTTGCACGTTGTGATCAGTTTTAGCATTCCCCCCCCCCTGCTTAAGAGTGTTAATGCTTCAGTCGGGTTAGAGCGAGGCGCTCCCCAGAGCCTTGTGGTGGAGAGGCTAGTGATCAGAAGGTCCCGGGTTCGAAATCCCGGCCGTGCCAACATGACGCTGTGTCTTTGGGCAAGGCGCTTCACCCTACTTGCCTCAGGGGGGGGAATGTCCCTGTACTTGTTAGTCGCTCTGGATAAGAGCGTCTGCTGAATGACTGAATGTAAATGTGAACATGGTGGGGGGGGTGCCACATCAATGTGAGCATGGCATCAGAGGAGGAGGAGGGGGAGGGAGGGCGATGAGAGGGGTGGATAGAGGCGCAGGCAGAGGAGAAGATTCGAATGTTAGAGAGGGAGGGAGAACCGTCAATATGGCCCCTGCAAGTCACATGACCCTCCCTCACTGTTACTGCCCTCCCTCATGGGGCCTGATGTCTTGGGGCTGGGGGTGCCGGTGTGGGTCATGGGCCAGCTGGGACAAGGACCTCCAACACACACACACACACACACACACACACATACACAGAGAAGACGACAAGCCGCCCCTGCGAGAACTGGTCTCGCACATTTCACTAAAAGTCAGTCTGAATTCATTCGGCATGTCGGGACTTGAACCCTGTTGCGATACGATTCACCAGAAAGATTCCAGAGAGTCTAACGGCAAAGTGAGGGAAGAAACCCACGTCCACCTCGCTTGCTTTACGATGTCACCGGATTCCAGAACGCCCCAACCGTTATCTCAAGGCCGACAGCGGGTCCGAGTTCGCCCCGGGAATACAGCGCAGCCGCACGGTCTGTGACGCTGTTTCGTTCCTTTGTCTTCTCCAGAGGACTCGTTGAGTCGATGTTGCCTAAACGTTCAGGACTTTCTCTGAAAACAGGCGGGTGTCACGCATTTTCCCAGGACCGTGATTCCAAGAACAGACAGGGAAAATCAGGAATACCCTGGAGGTGTTATCCCTTTGTCAATCACACGCTCTGCTGTTGTCTTAAAGGCCTTGGAACCTGCCTTTTAGGTGTGTGGGGAGAAAAAATGAATATACGCTACATAATTATAATCACCCTGAGTTGAATTATTGGAGGGCTGTTCGCTGTATTTGCCTCTAGACAAAGGAATGCAGGATGTGGAGTCGGTGGGGCGGGGCCAGCAGCTTGGATGGTTGCCGTGACAACGTCTACATGATGTTACAACACTGGTTCCATCCTCTTAGGTCACTCCTGGTGTGTTATGTCATTCTGCGGTGATCGTTTGGTGACTTTGATGTGTTCTTCCATCGTGTTTACATCCAGCGTAAAGCTATTTGCTATTTGCCTCCCGAAGGGTAGTTGTGTTTGAGTCAAAGCCCTGGGTCCTAGTGACCACTGGGTTATTGTCTTAATGTGACCAGGCCAGAGGGAAAGGTGGCTGAGCGGTGAGGGAATCGGGCTAGTAATCAGAAGGTTGCGAGTTCGAATTCCGACCGTGCTAAGTGACGTGGTGTTCTTGGGCAAAACACTTCACCCTATTTGGGAGGTCTATCACGTTGCTATGCTCAGTGACCGATGCTCTTTTGTAAAGCTCTCTCTTGTAAGTCGCTTTGGATAAAAGCATCTGCTAAATGAATACATGTAAGTCTACTTGCCTCAGGGGGGGGAATGTCCCTGTACTTGCTGTAAGTCGCTCTGGATAAGAGCGTCTGCTAAATGACTAAATGTAAGTTGTGAAAAAGTAGAATTGCGCTGGTGTAAATCCTCCTATAACAACTCACCAGACCCACGTGTTTAAGTCTGTAACCCACCACCACCCTCCCACCCACATACCTTACCTCGACTTCCCTGGGAGGAATGCAGGGGGAGCATATTAAGGAAAAGGGCAAGAGTCTGTGGTGGATGAGCTCAATTGGAGAGCAAGTTTGTTGCCATAGTCTGTGGTTCACCCTCATTCCGGTGAGTTCTGACCCTGGGAAGCGTCTCCTAGCCAACTGGACGGAATGTTTCCCTTCTCTACACCGTCTCTTCATCCTCCATTCGCCTTACACACACACACACACACACGCAAACATTTACACACAACACAGTGACAAACATTTTTCCCGCCCAGCCCCAGTCATCGAGACATGAATCAGGCTGCCATTGGTCGGCAGTTACATGATTCATGTGCTGATTTCGCTCGTGGATCTGTGATCATGTCCCGTCCTGGAAGGCATGCTGTGACATCACAGGCCCATGCTGTTGACTCAGTGTTGACCCTCCTGATGGCTCATTGGACAGGTCATCACAGTCACCTCTCACCCTGTGGCCCACAAGTCCCGGTGGGAACTGTAGTCCACACTCACACCATTGCCTACATGTCCCAGAGGGCCGTGCGGAGCGATGTGTGTGTTCAGGACTCAACAGAACTGCACAGGAGTGCCGACAGCAACAGCAAACAGACGCTCGGTGGCGATTCTCTGAGACGTTCGTCCGACGGCGATGTTTTAGGTGTGTAGATCAGGTGGAGTTGACTTTGTTGCCTCGGTCTCTTATCTTGTTCCCTCGCTGAGCCAAGACAAGCTGACCCAAGCTGCGCTGGGTTACCCTGAAGCCCTATCGAACCCGGGCCAGGGAGCTGCTGTTGATCTAAGGGCATTGTGAAAGAGATGGGATCCTGGGGTCGTGTTGTGAAAGGTCGCCCTCGTTCGTGACGTCCGTTATAGGGGCTTGTGTGGTCTCTCCTGCCCCTCCTGGCACGCTCTCATGTTCGCACGCACACACGCGCACACACACTCAACACTGCCTCTTTTTTTGTTTGTTGTAAAAGCAAGGTGTCGCTCCCCCCTGACTGGACAGTGAAACCTGTATTCCTTTCACTCCTCCTCCCTCCCTCCCCTCCTCCCTCCCCCCTCTCTCTCCTCCTCCCTCTCCTCCCCTCCTTCCCCTTCCCTTCCCTCCCTCCCTCCCTCCCTCCCTCCCTCCCCCCTCTCTCTCCTCCTCCTCTCCTCCCCCCTTCCCCTTCCCTTCCTTCCCTTCCCTCCCCTCCCTCCCCCTCCTCCCTCCCCCTCCTCCCTCCCTCCCCACAGCTCCTATGGAAGCAGGCCCAGACGTACCCCCTGTTCCCCTCGCTGGGGGAGATGGAGGGCCACATGTTCGAGTGTGTGAACCAGGCAGCGGTGCACGAGGAGCTGGAGGACGAGAGCCGGCGGCTGTGTGACGTGCGGCCCTTCCTGCCCGTGCTCAGGCTGGTGACGCGCAACTGCGGCCGGGCCGAGCGCCTGCTGGACTCCAAGATCGGCGTGCTCATCGGGAAAGGTGAGGGGGGGGGAGGGGTGCACACATCCAGACCCCTCACACCACATCCAGACCCCTCACACCACATCCGGCCCCCCTACACCACATCCAGACCCCCCCACACCACATTCAGACCCCCCACACCACTTCCAGACCCCCCACACCACATCCTGCCCCCCACACCACATCCAGACCCCCCACACCACATCCAGACCCCCCACACCACTTCCAGACCCCCCACACCACATCCAGACCCCCCCCCCCCACACCACATCCGGCCCCCCCACACCACATCCAGACCCCCACACCACATCCAGACCCCCACACCACATCCAGACCCCCTCACACCACTTCCAGACCCCCCACACCACTTCCAGACCCCCACACCACATCCAGACCCCCACATCACCACCATCCTCTCTCTCTCTCTCTCTCTGCTTCTGCCAGACAGGGCCTTCAAAGGCTTCTGTCAGAAAGTGATGCTCAAAGAGTCGGAGATCAGGGGACGATGGCCACGTTGGCGTCCTCACCACACACACACACACACACACACACACACACACACACACAGACATCCTCTCTGTGTGTTGCTAATGCAGTCCAAAGTCATATGAATGTTTAATGGTTTGAAAAGTCAACAAGATGTTTAGATTAGCCCGACCATTAAGTGTCAGCAGCGTAAAAACAAACTCACTCAGTATCATCTCTCTGGGATTTACGTCTGCCCTGACCTGTGGTGTTCAACACAAGACTGTAGGTTTGCTTTGGTCTAGCAGTGTGTGTGGAGTGCTTCTGGATGGAAACAGACAGCACTGGATGTATGACACAGCAGGGGAACAGGGCCGTGGATCATTCCGGAAAGTTATCTCCGGGTTTCAATGTAAATAGGGAGGATGAAAGGATTGTACGAACACGTCTTCAGAGGAGAAATGAAAAAAAGGGCTTTGACTCGATACTCGACCCTGTAAAAGGGCTTAAAGCTCCCTTAGTAGTGTGGTGGTACAAGAAGCGGCCCCCGGTGACGTTGTGCTCCCCCCCCCCCCCAGGCCTCCACGAGCTGGACGCGCTGCAGGAGCAGGAGGTGAAGGACTTCCGCAGCAAGATGTTCCGCATCAGCGAGGAGAAGATGCAGGGGTGCAGAGGATGACCTGGAGCGAGTGGCTGCAAGCCTGCTTCTCTCCCCCCAGCTGGAGCCGCACGGGGCCCCCGGGGGCCCTGGGGGGGCCGACACGCTCGGAGACAAGCAGCAGCAAGCCGCTGACGCCGGTCTCAAAGTCACCATCCACTTCAACCAGTCCCAGGTAATACAAACACACACACACACACACACACAAGCACGTTAACAGCTGGGCATGCGGCTGCCCCCCGCGCCCTCTCTCTTCAAAGCAGCACATGGGCATGAACCCTCACTAGGAGACCGGCCATGTGACCGGCCTGTCCCTCTGTCAGGCAGGGGGACACTAACTAGGTCACCACCAACAGCACAGTGGTGCCATGCTCAACACACACACACACACACACCCACACACACACACGGATACAGATATGAAGCTGACGCACTAATACTAGTAGGCAGCAGAAAAACACACACACACACCCACACACACACACGGATACAGATATGAAGCTGACGCACTAATACTAGTAGACAGCAGAAAAACACACACACACACACACCCACACACACACACGGATACAGATATGAAGCTGACGCACTAATACTAGTAGACAGCAGAAAAACACACACACACACACAGTCACTATCTCCAGGGATTTGGTCGCTCTGCTCACTTTTTATTCCGTCCATCTAGTCACACTCCTACTCGCACACACACACACCGATTAAGCCATCTGATGTGTCTCTCTGCTCAAGTGCTCATGGGCCGGAAGTCTCCTCAAGAACACAGACACAATAAGCCACATTAAGCACAGGAAGTAAGGGGTTTATGGCTGTTTTAGACAGCAGTTTCCTTAACCCAATTGTTTTCGTGGGGTACGTTATTTTTAGTGGTGAAACACATGATGGCTTCAGGGATGTTGGACTTTGTATGGTGTAGAGCTCGCTAAGTTAGTCCTTATTCACCGTATTACCTGACAGTGTCTGTAGTTTTGTTACTCTTACTCTGCTATCGACTGGACCCGCTGTGCGCTGGGTGAAACTCTTACAGCCTGTTCGCTAGTTAGGATGAGACCCCTAGCTGATGGGTTAACAGCGAGCAGGCTGGGTAATGTAGGCAGAGCACGGCCAGTCCTCTGTGACATGAACTCACTGTCCTCTGCAAGAGTTGAAGAACAGAGAGAGACAGGGAGAGATGGAGAGAGAGACAGAGAGGGACAGAGACAGGGAGAGGGACAGGGCGAGTGACATAGAGGGTGACAGAGAGAGGTACAGAGAGAGAGCGACAGGTAGAGTGACATGGTTTGACAGAGGGACAGAGAGAGAGGGACAGAGAGGGCGGCTGAATGAGGTCTGAGCTGCATGTCTGGATGGTTTCTGTGTTAAGCCCTGTGGCTGCAGACAGACGCTACGCTGTAATCCCTCTACTGAATCTCCTGCTCCCCTGGCTTTAACTATCTCCTCTCTCTCTCTCTCTCTCCCTCCCTCTCTCTCCCTCCCTCCCTCTCTATCTCTCTCCTTTCCTTCTCTCTCCCTGTCTCTCTCCTTTCCTCTCTCTCCCTTCCTCCCTCTCCCTCCCTCTCTCTCCCTCTCTCCCTCTTCCTCTCCCTCTCTCTCTCTTCTTTTATCTCTCTCCCTCTCTCTCTTTTTATCTCTCTCCCTCTCTCTCTCTCTCTTTTATCTCTCTCCCTCTCTCTCTCTCTCCTCTCTCTCTTTCTCTCTCTGTCTCACTATCTGTCTCTCTCGCTCTCTCTCTCTCTTCTCTCTTTCTCTCTCTCTCTCTCTTTCTCCCTCTTTCTCTATCTCGCTCTCCCTCCCTCTCTCTCGCTTTCTCTTTCCCTCTCTGTCCCTCCCTCCCTCCCTCTCTCTCGTCACGGGTTGCTCAGAACGTCTTCATCTAGACCCTAGATTTGAGGGCTATGCTCAAACATCTGTCCCCCCCCACCTGTCTCCCCCCTCCCCACCAGGACACGGCCAGTCTGAAGGTTCCGGTGTCGACCACGCCCAGCGAGCTGGTGGAGCAGGCCCTGAAGAAGTGGCTGAGCACCCACGGGCCTGGCCTGGAGCCCCAGGACCAGCCCAACACCGAGGGAGGGCCAGTACGTCCTGAGGGTCAGCGGCAAGCTGGAGTTCCTGTGTGGAGAACATCCCCTGGTCCCACTACAAGGTGGGGAGCTGGGGGGGTCTGGGGGGTCACACAGGCAGGGTCATATGGAACAACAAGTGAAACCTCGACAACTTTACACTGTGAATGACGACTTTGCAGTAGAGGGCGTAGTGAAGAGGGACAGAGTCTTTTCCAGAGTTTTCCAGGACTCTTCATAATCATTATTACTTTGGATTGTTTACCCATGAGCATTTTGAGTCTGCGCAGAACTATTACAGGCGAGGCTTTCAGTGTAAAAACAAACACACACACACTTTTCTCGATTGCTTTAACCTGTTCATCTTGAATGGAGTCTTGCGTAATCAAATGGTCACGGTCGGAGCGCCACAACCCAGCTGGGGTTCATGTTCCAAGGTTATTCTGCTGAGGTCAACCTGGAGGATTGTGTTTATCCCTAAACTGGAGCCAATGGACCGTACATGGTCAGCTGATGGCCCAGTATTTGCTCATTAATAATAGTGTAGTGTGTAGTGCGTGTGTGTGTAGTGTGTAGTGTGTGTGTGTGTGTGTGTGTGTGTGTGTGTGTGTGTGTGTGTGTGTGTGTGTGTGTGTGTGTGGGTGTGTGTGGGGGTGTGTGGGTGTGCGTGTGTGTGTGTGTGTGTGTGTGGGTGTGTGTGTGTGTGTGTGTAGTGTGTGGGTGTGTGTGTGTGTGTGTGTGTGTGTGTGTGTGTGTGTGTGTGTGTGTGTAGTGTAGTGTGTGTGTGTGTGTGTGTGTTCATTGAAGCAGACACTGAATATTGCAGCTCGTGAAGAGACTAGTTCTGACTGTGACCTTTCCCAGAAGCCTGCTGCAGACACCAAGTGTTTTCACAGTGTGGCAGCCGTCTGCACGCACATACACACACACACACGCACGCACATACACACACACACGCACACACACGCACGCCATGTCCGACCCTCCAGCTGTTAACGTTCCTTAGTTGCTGTGTTTGTGTTGATCTGTGCCTGATATTCATGAAGCAGCTCTCTCCCCCCTGCTCCCCCCCCCCTCTGTGTCTACAGTACATCCGGGCGTGTGCCCAGGCTAAGGAGTGCCCCCATCTCACCCTGGTGCACGTCAGCTCCGTCCAGGCCATGTTCGACAAGGAGCTGTCCGCCATCGGAGCCGTGGTCAACCGCAAGACGTCCAACCCCTTACCCCTGCCCCCCAAGAAGAGGGGCGTGTCGGTCAGTCTGGGATTCTGAGGCATCATAGGGCTGTTCTGTTTGTGTGTGTGTGTGTGTTGTGGGTGTGTTGGCGCGCATTTTAAAGTGTTTTTCGAGTGCCCCCCCCCCCCCCCCCCATCCTCCTCTCATCAGACATCACTAGCCGCTCTCCACAGGCGTTCCATGGCATCTCTCTTTGATGATGTCATGTCGAAAAGGTCAGTGAGCGTTTTAATTGGCCTCGGCTCGTTAGCGAGGTCGCCCCGATGTGTGACGGTCTGGTACCATGACAACAGCCTCCCACGGATGTGGGGTTCCTCCTGCAAATAATCTGTCATTCATGAATCAGTAGGTTTTATCTATCCTCATAGATCAAACTAATATGTGAGGATTGGAGAGCACATTGTTACCTGTTACTCACCCGTGTGTTTCCACTCATTGAGAAATGAGGACAGCGAGGACGATGAGGACAAGCGTAGCAGGAGATGTATCTACCATGCAGGAACTTGAGGATAGCATGCAGACTAATGACCAGAATCAGCTTTTCCTAAAGCAGAATAGGGTTTATTTTGGGTGGAGGGGTTCCTATGACAGGACAAAACAGGGTGTCTGAGGGAAAATCTGACTTCTGGTCCTCCTAAAACGGAGAGAAGGACAGAATGCTAACATGCAGGAGAGGAGAGAAGGACAGGAGAGAAGGACAGAAGGACAGGACAGAAGGACAGCAGAGAAGGACAGAAGGACAGGACAGCAGGACAGGACAGCAGGACAGCAGAGAAGGACAGAAGGACAGGACAGAAGGACAGGACAGCAGGACAGCAGAGAAGGACAGGACAGAAGAGAAGGACAGAAGGACAGCAGAGAAGGACAGAAGGACAGGACAGCAGGACAGCAGAGAAGGACAGGACAGAAGGACAGGACAGCAGGACAGCAGAGAAGGACAGAAGGACAGGACAGAAGGATAGGACAGAAGGACAGCAGAGAAGGACAGAAGGACAGAAGGACAGCAGAGAAGGACAGAAGGACAGCAGGACAGAAGGACAGCAGAGAAGGACAGCAGGACAGAAGGACAGCAGAGAAGGACAGCAGGACAGAAGGACAGCAGAGAAGGACAGCAGATAAGGACAGAAGGACAGCAGAGAAGGACAGCAGGACAGAAGGACAGCAGAGAAGGACAGCAGGACAGAAGGACAGCAGGACAGAAGGACAGCAGAGAAGGACAGCAGGACAGAAGGACAGCAGAGAAGGACAGCAGGACAGAAGGACAGCAGAGAAGGACAGCAGATAAGGACAGAAGGACAGCAGAAAAGAAGGACAGCAGAGAAGGACAGCAGATAAGGACAGAAGGACAGCAGAGAAGGACAGCAGGACAGAAGGACAGCAGAGAAGGACAGCAGGACAGAAGGACAGCAGAGAAGGACAGCAGGACAGAAGGACAGCAGAGAAGGACAGCAGGACAGAAGGACAGAAGGCAGATCTGAGTTGTGGCGATGAGAAGAACTCACTCTGATAGGAACAGAAAGTGGCGGTGGTCAGGCAGGGATGTCTGGTTGGAGGAGACACAGTGATGGAAGGAGAAGTGAAGTGAAGCGTCACAATGAGAAATTCAATTCTTCTAGGTTTCCTTTCTCCTTTGAGCCGCAGTGAGCTTTGCTAGCGCTCAGACAAGTGGGGAGGGGGGGGGAGAGGAGGAGAGGGGAGGGGTGGAGAAAGGAGGGGAGGGGGAGGGGAGGGGGGAGAGGACGCGCTGTGTTCTTGTAGGGCTGCAATCAGAAGCATACAGACACACACACACACAGCACAATGTTTTTGACCTGTACGTACAGTATGAACACACACACACATCATATGAAACACACACACACACATCATATGAAACACACACACACACATCATATGAAACACACCCCTGATATTAAACCCAGACAGACACCTTTGAAGTACCTATACAAGCATATGCAAACCAAAAACATGAAATCATCATTATATAGAAATACATGTTCTGAGTGGACCCATGCTGTGTGTGTGTGTGTGCACCAGGTCACATGATCTGACACACACACACACAGGGAGTGAGCAGCAGGAAGTGTGCTGTTAGTCATGTTAATGTTGCCCAGAAGCAGTCATGTGATGATGTTGTTCCTGTCCAGCGCGGCTGACCTCAGCAAATCCACACTGTCTCACTCCAGCCTGCCCGCCCTGACCTGTGTGTGTGTGTGTGTGTTCCATCCGCAGCAGATGCACACGTGTGTGTGGGACGTGACTTCGCCCTTCAAGATCGTCCTGCTCAAGGGCAGCAAGGTCAACGCCGAGGAGACTGCCAAGGTAAGCGCACGGTGACCTCTGACCTGAACCCTGACCCCGGAGCCTCAGACCAGGCCCTGACTGCAGCTCACCACAGACCTGATGATCAGGAGATCTCTGGTGTTTCAATACCTGATATCACTCACTCCTCCTCTCCCCTACCCCCCCACACCCCCCTCCACTCCTCCTCTCCCCTACCCCCCCACACCCCCTCCACACTCCTCCTCTCCCCTACCCCTCCACTCCTCCTCTCCCTACCCCCACACCCCCCTCCACTCCTCCTCTCCCCTACCCCCACACCCCCTCCACTCCTCCTCTCCCCTACCCCTCCCACTCCTCCTCTCCCCTACCCCCCCACACCCCTCCACTCCTCCTCTCCCCTACCCCCCACACCCCCTCCACTCCTCCTCTCCCTACCCCCCACACCCCCCCTCCACTCCTCCCTCTCCCCTACCCCCCCACACCCCCCTCCACTCCTCCTCTCCCCTACCCCCCCCACACCCCCTCCACTCCCTTCTCTCCCCCTACCCCCCACACCCCCTCCACTCCTCCTCTCCCCTGCCCCCCACACCCCCCCCCTCCCCCCCCCCCCCCCCCCCCCAGGTCCAGGTCAGAGCTGGTCTCTTCCACGGTACAGAGCTGCTGTGCAAGCCGGCCGTGAGCAGCGAGAGCAGCGGGCGCTCGGAGCACGTGTGGAGCGGCACGCTGGAGTTTCGACATCGCCGTGAGCGACCTGCCGCGCATGGCCCGCCTCTGCTTCGCCGTGTACGCCATCATGGACAAGGTCAAGAAGCAGAAGTCCACCAAGAGCGCCCACTCCAACAAGTACCAGACCATCCGCAAGGCCGGCAAAGTGGTGAGGGCAGTACAGGCTAGTGTCACTGCTGGGCTGAGTTATAGCGCTCATAACACACACACACACACACTGTATCTGACACCAAAACACACCCAACACTACACACACGCACACGCACACTTCTGTCTGTCTCTGTGTGTGTGTGTGTCTGTGTGTTTTCTGAGGCTGCTTGTCCTCTGTGTGTGTGTGTGTGTGTGTTCTGAGGCTGCTTGTCCTCTGTGTGTGTGTGTGTGTGTGTTCTGAGGCTGCTTGTCCTCTGTGTGTCCGCAGCACTACCCAGTGGCCTGGGTCAACACCATGGTGTTTGACTATAAGGGACAGCTGAAGACAGGAGACATCATTCTGCACAGCTGGTCCTCATTTCCTGGTGAGAGTCCGCTCACACACACACACACACACACACACACTCACACACACACACACACACACACACGCAGGTGTGTGTTTAAGCAGCTAACGCCGAGCACTCTTGACAGACAGCATATGGAGCCACAGTGTGTGTGTTTGTGTGTGTGTGTGTGTGTGTGTGTGCGTGTGTGTGTGTGTGTGTGTGTGTGTGTGTGTGTGCGTGCGTGTGTTCCTCAGATGAACTTGAAGAGATGCTGAACCCCATAGGGACCATTCAGACCAACCCGTACACAGAGAACGCCACAGCGCTGCACATCCACTTCCTGAGTACTCCTCACAGCCTATTGTGTTCCCTCCCTTCGACAAGGTCAGGACACACACACACACACAGGACACACACGCAGCCTGAGAGCGCACCAGAGGCTCCTAAACAAACCCTGGGTTGTGTTCCTATCCTGGCTCAGTTTCAGAGACTGCTATAGTGTTGTTTTCCTTCCATTCATTCCTCCAATGTGTTCTGTGCATGCAGTGTGTGGAAGCCGCTCTCTTAACCCAAACACAGACACACATGCAGTCTAGCTGGGCCCTTACCTAACACACGTGTGTGTGTGTTCTTCTGTCTGTAGATACTAGAGAAAGCTGCCGAAATCGCCGGATCCAGCGACTGCTCACCAATGGTACTGAGTTCCCGCCACACTAACCCTGATTCCACACCTGCACACACACACACGTTACCACACACACACGAACATTACCCCACACACACATATACACACGTTACCCCACACACACACACACATTACCCCACACACACACATGTTAACCCCCCCACACACACACACACGTTACCCCCACACACACACACGTTACCCCACACACACACGTTAACCCACCCACCCACACACACACACACGTTTACCCCACACACACACACGTTACCCCAGAAGAAACGAACTGCGTCACAGATCCAGATCTCGCTGGGGTCCGGTTTCCAGAGCAACCCAGTTGATGGTTTTGGCAGGGTGACCTGACATGAAGCCTTGCCTGGACAGATTGGTGTCCGAGATCTACACACTCCAGACACACACAGTCTTCCTCCCTCCCTCCCTTTCTTTTTCTCCTCACTCTTCTCCCATCTCACCCTCTCCTCCTCTCCCCTCCTCTCCTCTCCTCTCCCCTCCTCTCCCCTCCTCTCCCACCTCTCCCCTCCTCTCCTCCTCTCCCTCCTCTCCCACCCTCTCTCCCTGAGAGTGCCTGGGGGGAGAGGACGGATAGTTCTAGAACACCATGTGACTAACAGGGCTTGCCACAGCATGCCCCCTTGCAGAGCCTCTGAGCAGCAAGGCAGGTCGGCAGGCATGGTATCGGATCCCAGAGCATGTCATGCTCTCGTCCACTTCAACATGTAATTCACGCGTGTAGAGAGCGCGGAACCGACCAAGTCACGACTCAACACAGAAACTTGTCCTATCAAAACAGAATTCAGTCCTATCTTAAACCAGCGCTCGGAGCAAATCTAGTTTCCCCTGTCCTGCCGCCCTCTTGTGGCCGCCTGCGCTCACTGCACCTCCCCGCTCTTCCTCCGCAGGGTCGAGGGGGGAAGAAGTTCCACATCGAGCTGAAGGAAATCATGGAGCGAGACCCCGCTGTCCCAGCTGTGTGAGAACGAGAAGGACCTGATCTGGACCTTACGCTACGACTGCATGGAGAACTTCCCCAGTCCCTGCCCAAGCTACTGCTGTCTGTGAAGTGGAGCAAGCACGAGGACATGGCCCAGGTCAGCAGGGGGTCAGCGGGCGTCAGCGAGGGGGTCAGCGGGGTCAGCGGGGGTCAGCAGGGTCAGCGGGGGGTCAGCAGGGGGTCAGCGGGGGGTCAGCAGGGGGTCAGCAGGGGTCAGCAGGGGTCAGCGGGGGTCAGCGGGGGTCAGCAGGGGTCAGAGGCCGCACGCACTCACATCATCTGATCCAGGAGACGCTCTTGAAGTCAAACGTTGACCAACTTCGGCTTCTTGTTTTAGGATTGCGTGCGGAAGCATCCAAAACTCCAGCTCACACACTCTCTGTGTCTCTCTCTCTCTCACACACACGCACAGCTGCAGGCCCTGCTCCAGATCTGGCCCAAGCTGAGTCCCCGCGATGCGCTGGAGTTGCTGGACTTCAACTATCCTGACCAGTACGTCCGAGAGAGTACGCAGTGGGCTGCCTGAGAGAGATGAGGTAGGCCGCTCACACACACACACACACACACACACGGAAAACCCAGTACCTTGTCAGTAACTTACTTTTTTTTACTGTACTTTATTGTGCCCCCTATTGTTATTGTTATATTGCTGTTGTGAACTGCAATTTCCCCCTCTGGAGGACAAATAAAGGTTTATCTAATCTAATCTAACTAACCCCCCCCCCCTCAGCGATGAGGAGCTGTCACAGTACTTGCTCCAGCTGGTGCAGGTGTTGAGGTACGAGCCCTACTATGACTGTGCCCTCACACGCTTCCTGCTGGAGAGAGCCCAGGGCAACCGCAAGATAGGACACTTCCTCTTCTGGCACCTCAGGTACACGTGTGTGTGTGTGTGTCCGTGTGTGTCCGTGTGTGTGTGTGTCCGTGTGTGTGTGTGTCTAAGCGTGTTGACCTCAAATCTACTAGCCTAAAGCTGCACAGTAACATTGAGCTGCACAGTAACATTGAGCTGCGCAGTAACACTGAGCTGCGCAGTAACATTGAGCTGCGCAGTAACATTGAGCTGCACAGTAACATTGAGCTGCGCAGTAACATTGAGCTGCACAGTAACATTGAGCTGGACAGTAACATTGAGCTGCGCAGTCACATTGAGCTGCGCAGTAACATTGAGCTGCACAGTAACATTGAGCTGGACAGTAACATTGAGCTGCGCAGTAACATTGAGCTGTGCAGTCACATTGAGCTGCACAGTAACATTGAGCTGGACAGTAACATTGAGCTGTGCAGTAACATTGAGCTGTGCAGTCACATTGAGCTGCGCAGTCACATTGAGCTGCGCAGTAACATTGAGCTGCGCAGTAACATTGAGCTGCACAGTAACATTGAGCTGCGCAGTAACATTGAGCTGTGCAGTAACATTGAGCTGCACAGTAACATTGAGCTGGACAGTAACATTGAGCTGTGCAGTCACATTGAGCTGCGCAGTCACATTGAGCTGCGCAGTAACATTGAGCTGCGCAGTAACATTGAGCTGCACAGTAACATTGAGCTGCACAGTAACATTGAGCTGTGCAGTCACATTGAGCTGCACAGTCACATTGAGCTGCACAGTAACATTGAGCTGTGCAGTCACATTGAGCTGCACAGTCACACTGAGCTGCGCAGTAACATTGAGCTGCGCAGTAACATTGAGCTGCACAGTAACATTGAGCTGCGCAGTAACATTGAGCTGCGCAGTAACATTGAGCTGCGCAGTAACATTGAGCTGCACAGTCACATTGAGCTGCACAGTAACAGTGGCGCCCTCTGCAGGTCAGAAATCCACATGCCGGCTGTGTGCGTGCAGTTTGCTCTGATCCTGGAGGCCTACTGCAGAGGCAGCATCCCCCACATCGAGGTCCTGAAGAAGCAGGTACGACTGCAGCACACACACACTCACACACACTCACACACGCTTACACACTCACACACTCATCAACCTGTGGTCTCAGCCTCTGGAGCCTGTTCACGGTGCCTGTGAGGGTCTTGCAGCTGTCCACTTCTCCACATCCGGCCCCCAGTTTGTCCAGGCTGGTGTTCCGGAACCTCTCCCCTTTCTACAGAACCTCTCTCCCCTCTACAGAACCTCTCCCCCTCTACAGAACCTCTCCCCCTCTACAGAACCTCTCCCCCTCTACAGAACCTCTCCCCCTCTACAGAACCTCTCCCCCCTCTACAGAAACTCTCCCCCCTCCACAGAACCTCTCCCCCTCTACAGAAACTCTCCCCCTCTACAGAACCTCTCCCCCTCTACAGAACCTCTCCTCCCTCTACAGAAACTCTCCCCCTCTACAGAACCTCTCCCCCTCTACAGAACCTCTCCCCCTCTACAGAACCTCTCTTCCCTCTACAGAACCTCTCCCCCCACAGAACCTCTCCCCCTCTACAGAACCTCTCCCCCTCTACAGAACCTCTCCCCCTCTACAGAACCTCTCCCCCTCTACAGAACCTCTCCCCTTTCTACAGAACCTCTCTCCCCTCTACAGAAACTCTCCCCCTCTACAGAACCTCTCCCCCCTCTACAGAAACTCTCCCCCTCTACAGAACCTCTCCCCCCTCTACAGAACCTCTCTTCCCTCTACAGAACCCCCTCACAACGTCACGTCGACACAGCCGGGAATCGAACTTGCCACCACCAGTCCGACGCCCTCACCGCTCAGTCCCGTGACCCCCCCCACCACCCCCACACCCCGCTGACACCAGGCCAGCCAGGCTTATTTATAGAGACGGAGTGACAGCAGAGCGACCTCTGACCTCGCCCCCCACCCCACCCCTATAGTAGCTCCACATCCTTCCACTCCCTGTCCTGCAGCAGCTGTCTGTCAGTGCCTCACTTCCTGTTTTTTTGGAGAGCGATGCTTCAGGAAGATGGGTGGGGGGGTGGGGGTCAGGGGTGGGGGGTCACAGCGTGCTTGTTTACCGTTGACAGTTTCGGACTGACCTCTGACCTTCGCCTGTCTGTCTTCCTCTCTATTTCGGCCGTCCTATTCCTCTCGATCTCTCTCGGCCCCTCTCTCTCTCTCTGCCCCCCTCCCTCCCCCCCCTCCCCCCCCCAGGTGGAAGCCCTGAGCAAGCTGAAGTCTGTGAACGAGCTGATCCGGCTGGGCACCCTCAAGAACGCCCGCAGCAAGACCAAGGAAGCCATGCTCACCAAGGAGGCCATGATGACCTGCCTGAGACAGAGCGGCTACACAGAGACGCTGTCCGACCTGCACTCCCCCCTCAACCCCAGCATCCTGCTGTCTGGCATCAAGTGAGGGGGGAGGAGAGGGGAGGAGAGGAGGGAGGGAGGGAGGGAGGGAGAGAGGGAGGGAGGGAGGGAGGGAGGGAGTTTTCTCAGACCCAGCTATTCGTCCTCCTTTGCCAAATTTCTTAATCGTGTACTCAGCTCTACACCCATCTTGAGCTCATTTACTTCCTGTTCTCATCCTCTTCCTATCCGCGGCCTCCTCCTCCCTTCCCTCCCTCTCCACCCCCTGCCTCTCCTCCTCCCTCCCTTCCCTCCCTCTCCACCCCCTGCCTCTCTCCTCCTCCCTCCCTTCCCTCTCCTCCCCCCCTGCCTCTCCTCCCTCCCTCCCTTCCCTCCCCTCTCCACCCCCTGCCCTCTCCTCCTCCCTCCCTTCCCTCCCTCTCCACCCCCTGCCTCTCCTCCTCCCTACCTTCCCTCCCTCTCCACCCCCTGCCTCTCCTCCTCCCTCCCTTCCCTCCCTCTCCACCCCCTGCCTCTCCTCCTCCCTCCCTTCCCTCCCTCTCCACCCCCTGCCTCTCCTCCTCCCTCCCTTCCCTCCCTCTCCACCCCCTGCCTCTCCTCCTCCCTACCTTCCCTCCCTCTCCACCCCCCTGCCTCTCCTCCTCCCTCCCTTCCCTCCCTCTCCACCCCCTGCCTCTCCTCCTCCCTCCCTTCCCTCCCTCTCCACCCCCTGCCTCTCCTCCTCCCTACCTTCCCTCCCTCTCCACCCCCTGCCTCTCCTCCTCCCTCCCTTCCCTCCCTCTCCACCCCCTGCCTCTCCTCCTCCCTACCTTCCCTCCCTCTCCACCCCCTGCCTCTCCTCCTCCCTCCTTCCCTCCCTCTCCACCCCCTGCCTCTCCTCCTCCCTACCTTCCCTCCCTCTCCACCCCATGCCTCTCCTCCTCCCTCCCTTCCCTCCCTCTCCACCCCCTGCCTCTCCTCCTCCCTCCCTTCCCTCCCTCTCCACCCCCTGCCTCTCCTCCTCCCTCCCTTCCCTCCCTCTCCACCCCCTGCCTCTCCTCCTCCCTCCCTTCCCTCCCTCTCCACCCCCTGCCTCTCCTCCTCCCTCCTTCCCTCCCTCTCCACCCCCTGCCTCTCCTCCTCCCTCCTTCCCTCCCTCTCCACCCCCTGCCTCTCCTCCTCCCTCCCTTCCCCTCCTCTCCACCCCCTGCCTCTCCTCCTCCCTACCTTCCCTCCCTCTCCACCCCCTGCCTCTCCTCCTCCCTCCCTTCCCTCCCTCTCCACCCCCTGCCTCTCCTCCTCCTCCCTTCCCTCCCTCTCCACCCCCTGCCTCTCCTCCTCCCTCCCTTCCCTCCCTCTCCACCCCCTGCCTCTCCTCCTCCCTCCCTTCCCTCCCTCTCCACCCCCTGCCTCTCCTCCTCCCTCCCTTCCCTCCCTCTCCACCCCCTGCCTCTCCTCCTCCCTCCCTTCCCTCCCTCTCCACCCCCTGCCTCTCCTCCTCCCTCCCTTCCCTGCCTCTCTTCCTCCCTCCCCTTCCCTCCCTCTCCACCCCCTGCCTCTCCTCCTCCCTCCCTTCCCTCCCTCTCCACCCCCTGCCTCTCCTCCTCCCTCCCTTCCCTCCCTCTCCACCCCCTGCCTCTCCTCCTCCCTCCCTTCCCTCCCTCTCCACCCCCCTGCCTCTCCTCCTCCCTACCTTCCCTCCCTCTCCACCCCCTGCCTCTCCTCCTCCCTCCCTTCCCTCCCTCTCCACCCCCTGCCTCTCCTCCTCCCTCCCTTCCCTCCCTCTCCACCCCCTGCCTCTCCTCCTCCCTCCCTTCCCTCCCTCTCCACCCCCTGCCTCTCCTCCTCCCTCCTTCCCTCCCTCTCCACCCCCTGCCTCTCCTCCTCCCTCCCTTCCCTCCCTCTCCACCCCCTGCCTCTCCTCCTCCCTCCCTTCCCTCCCTCTCCACCCCCTGCCTCTCCTCCTCCCTCCCTTCCCTCCCTCTCCACCCCCTGCCTCTCCTCCTCCCTCCCTTCCCTCCCTCTCCACCCCCTGCCTCTCCTCCTCCCTCCCTTCCCTCCCTCTCCACCCCCTGCCTCTCCTCCTCCCTCCCTTCCCTCCCTCTCCACCCCCCTGCCTCTCCTCCTCCCTCCCTTCCCTCCCTCTCCACCCCCTGCCTCTCCTCCTCCCTCCCTTCCCTCCCTCTCCACCCCCTGCCTCTCCTCCTCCCTCCCTTCCCTCCCTCTCCACCCCCTGCCTCTCCTCCTCCCTCCCTTCCCTCCCTCTCCACCCCCTGCCTCTCCTCCTCCCTCCCTTCCCTCCCTCTCCACCCCCTGCCTCTCCTCCTCCCTCCCTTCCCTGCCTCTCTTCCTCCCTCCCTTCCCTCCCTCTCCACCCCCTGCCTCTCCTCCTCCCTCCCTTCCCTCCCTCTCCACCCCCTGCCTCTCCTCCTCCCTCCCTTCCCTCCCTCTCCACCCCCTGCCTCTCCTCCTCCCTCCCTTCCCTCCCTCTCCACCCCCTGCCTCTCCTCCTCCCTCCCTTCCCTGCCTCCTCTCCTCCTCCTTCCCTCTCCTCTCCTCTCCTCCCTTCCCTGCCTCTCCTCCTCCCTCCCTTCCCCTCCCTCTCCACCCCCTGCCTCTCCTCCTCCCTCCCTTCCCTCCCTCTCCACCCCCTGCCTCTCCTCCTCCCTCCCTTCCCTCCCTCTCCACCCCCTGCCTCTCCTCCTCCCTCCCTTCCCTCCCTCTCCACCCCCTGCCTCTCCTCCTCCCTCCCTTCCCTCCCTCTCCACCCCCTGCCTCTCCTCCTCCCTCCCTTCCCTGCCTCTCTCCTCCCTCCCCTTCCCTCCCTCTCCACCCCTGCCTCTCCTCCTCCCTCCCTTCCCTCCCTCTCCACCCCCTGCCTCTCCTCCTCCCTCCCTTCCCTCCCTCTCCACCCCCTGCCTCTCCTCCTCCCTACCTTCCCCTCCCTCTCCACCCCCTGCCTCTCCTCCTCCCTCCCTTCCCTCCCTCTCCACCCCCTGCCTCTCCTCCTCCCTACCTTCCCTCCCTCTCCACCCCCTGCCTCTCCTCCTCCCTCCCTTCCCTCCCTCTCCACCCCCTGCCTCTCCTCCTCCCTCCCTTCCCTCCCTCTCCACCCCCTGCCTCTCCTCCTCCCTCCCTTCCCTCCCTCTCCACCCCCTGCCTCTCCTCCTCCCTCCCTTCCCTCCCTCTCCACCCCCTGCCTCTCCTCCTCCCTCCCCTTCCCTCCCTCTCCACCCCCTGCCTCTCCTCCTCCCTCCCTTCCCTCCCTCTCCACCCCCTGCCTCTCCTCCTCCCTCCCTTCCCTCCCTCTCCACCCCCTGCCTCTCCTCCTCCCTCCCTTCCCTCCCTCTCCACCCCCTGCCTCTCCTCCTCCCTCCCTTCCCTCCCTCTCCACCCCCTGCCTCTCCTCCTCCCTCCCTTCCCTCCCTCTCCACCCCCTGCCTCTCCTCCTCCCTCCCTTCCCTCCCTCTCCACCCCCTGCCTCTCCTCCTCCCTCCTTCCCTCCCTCTCCACCCCCTGCCTGCCTCTCCTCCCTCCCTCCTTCCTCCCCTCTCCACCCCCTGCCTCCTCCTCCCTCCCCCCTTCCCTGCCTCTCTTCCTCCCTCCCTTCCCTCCTCTCCCCCTCCTCTCTCCTCCCTCCCTTCCTCCTCTCCACCCCTGCCCTCCTCCTCCTCCCTCCCTTCCCTCCCTCTCCACCCCCTGCCTCTCCTCCCCCTCCCTTCCCTCCCTCTCCACCCCCTGCCTCTCCTCCTCCCTCCCTTCCCTGCCTTTCCTCCTCACTCCTTCCCTTCCTCTCCTCCCTTCCCTGCCTCTCCTCCTCCCTCCCTTCCCTGCCTCTCCTCCCTCCTTCCTCCCTCTCCTCCCCCCTGCCTCTCCTCCTCCCTCCCCCTGCCAGTGTGGAGAAGTGTCGCTACATGGACTCCAAGATGAAGCCTCTGTGGATCGTCTACAACAACAAGCTGCTAGGAGGAGACAGTCTGGGCATCATCTTCAAGAACGGAGACGGTACGAGGGGAGGAGGGGGAGGAACGGAGAGATGGAGAGGAGAGGGGAGGAGAGATGGAGAGGAGAGGGGAGGGGGGAGGGGAGGAGAAGGTAGAAGAAAGGAGGAGAGGGGAGGAGGGGAAGGAACGGAGAGATGGAGAGGAGAGGAGAGGGATGTAGGAGGGGATGAGAAGGGAGGAGAGGAGAGGGATGTAAGAGGGGAGGGGAGGAGGTAAAAGGAACAGAGAGATGATGGAGGAGGGGGGGTAGCAGGAACTGAGAGATGGAGTGGGGGAGGAGAAACAGGGAGATGGAGGAGGGGGGACACCGATGACGGGGGAGGGAGGAACAGGAAGGATGAGGATTCAGGGAGGAGGGGGTGAGAGGGGAAGTGAAAGGGTAAAAGTGGGTCATGATGGAGCAAAACATGTGAATGTGGGGAGATTGACAGATCACTAGAGAGAGAGAGAGAGGGAGAGGGAGAGGAGAGAGAGGGAGAGGGAGAGAGAGGGAGGGAGAGAGAGAGAGGGAGAGAGAGAGAGAGAGAGAGAGAGAGAGAGGGAGAGAGAGAGAGAGAGAGAGAGAGAGAGAGAGAGAGAGAGAGAGAGAGAGAGAGAGAGAGAGAGAGAGAGAGAGAGAGAGAGAGAGAAGCCTGGCTGGAGAAGTAGGTCAAGCAGAACAGGAGGACAGACGGAAACCACATAACAACTTCCTGTTTCTGCCTCATCTCTTTCTCCCCAGATCTGAGACAAGACATGTTGACGCTTCAGATCCTGAGGCTGATGGACCTGCTATGGAAGGAGGCGAACCTGGACCTTAGGTGTGTGTGTGTGTGTGTGTGTGTGTGTGTGTGTGTGTGTGTGTGTGTGTGTGTGTGTGTGCGTGCGTGCGTGTTTGTTCCTGTGCTCAGTAGGGATGAGGAAGTGTTTCTGAGGAACAGTGTGGGGGGGGGGGGGTCACTAAATCACCCCCTGCTAGACTAACCTTTCAACTCACCCGATATCCATACCACACACACACACTCTAGTCGCCTCTCATCCTAATCAGATCCACACATACGCTTTGAAATGCAAACGCTGTGCGACACACATGCACACAGGCACACACATCTGGAGCGAGGCTGCGCAGGGCTTGTTTTGACAGTTGAGCTGGAAGGCAAGTCCTGGGTCACCAGGACAAAGGTTCTGTAGGAGACAAGGAGGAGGAGGAGGAGGAAGAGGAGATAAGGCCAATGGCAGGACGGCTGCATGTTAAGTGTGTGTGTGTGTGTGTGTGTGTGCGTGTGCGCACCTCTGATGCGTAGCTGCTGGCTAATTCTGCACTCTGGGCTCGCACGTGTACTTCACATGTTACGTGTTTCTGCGTGCGCTCCTGTTACACACATCCGACACGCTTTCCACCCTGCTGAACATGCGCCCGCGGGGCTCTGAGACGTTCACAGCTTCCAGGGCCTTGGCAGCTGGCCACAGCGCACCCTGGTGGACACACAGGGTAAACCTGACACGGAATCAATATGACGACCGCTGAGTTTCATCTCTACCGTTTGATTCACCAGGACAGCCAAGCTCCCTCGTCTATGATCCAGCCTTGTTCCATCCGTCCTCCTCACACACACACACACACACACACACACACACACAGAGACAGCCTCAGTTAGAGGTGGGACTGGTGAACGTCGTAACGGAAGACCGGGCGTCACATGTCAAAGACATGATGCACACGTGGAAGCGATCACGCTGGCAGAACACGCCTTCGCACCCCGACATCGCAGTTTAACCCTGACGGTGTGCCAGCAACACGCTGGAGCGGATCTCCGTCTGAAGGAGACTGCCGCTGTTGACTAGGAGCAGACTAGGCTCAGAGAGGATCCGAGTTTCAGTTGCGCTCTTGTCTTTTACAGAATGTTATTTTGATTATGCGTGTTTGCCGTGCGTTCAGAATCGTGCCTTACGGTTGCCTGGCGACGGGGGACCGGTCCGGCCTCATCGAGGTGGTGTCGTCGGCGGACACCATCGCCAACATCCAGCTGACGAGCAGCAACGTGGCGGCGACGGCGGCGTTCAACAAGGACGCCCTCCTCAACTGGCTCAAGGAGAAGAACTCTGGGTAAGAGCGTGCTCGGACATCCCTTTATCTGGTCTGGGTTTCAGCGGGGGGGTCATGGGGGAATATCTGCAGGGTTCATGAGCTGGACAAGACCGTCTCAGTGTTCCATGAACAAACAGGGAACGTTCCGGAACACACCTGGAGGTTTTCGAGCAGGTCGAAGCTCACGCTTAGCCTGTGTAAAAGAAATATTTGAATACCGAAACTTAAGAACGATTTACCGCAAAAATAGGGAGGAATATCGGAAATCTCCTCCGAAAATGACCCCTGACCTTCCGAGCATGCTGCTGCTTCAGTTTCAAACTCTGTGGAGGTTTATGTTTGGCCCTGGTGTGTTGCACAGGGACGCTCTGGAGCGCGCTATTGAAGAGTTCACGCTGTCCTGTGCAGGCTACTGTGTAGCCACCTATGTCCTGGGCATAGGAGACCGCCACAGTGACAACATCATGGTCCGAAGCACAGGCCAGGTGAGTTACACTGGGTCTACTGGGGAGGGACACGCATACGCTGTCTTGGGGAATGCTACACACACACACACACACACACAACACACACACACTGCCCTGGGTAATACCACACACACACACACACACACACTACCCTAGGTAATACTACACACACACACACACACTGCCCTGGGTAATACTACACACACATACTGCCCTGGGTAATACCACACACACACACACACTGCCCTGGGTGATACCACACACACACACACACACTACCCTAGGTAATACTACACACACACACACACACTGCCCTGGGTAATACCACACACACACACACACTGCCCTGGGTGATACCACACACACACATACACACACACTACCCTAGGTAATACTACACACACACACACACACTGCCCTGGGTAATACCACACACACACACACTACCCTAGGTAATACTACACACACACTGCCCTGGGGATAATCTGTGTGCGTGTGTGTGTTAGTTCATCGCAGTAATGTGGACTGTGTGGTCCACTAGGGGGCGGTCTGGTTTGACTGACCCAAACACACACACACTGCCCTGGGTAATACCACACACACACACACACACACACTACCCTAGGTAATACTACACACACACACACACACTGCCCTGGGTAATACTACACACACATACTGCCCTGGGTAATACCACACACACACACACACTGCCCTGGGTGATACCACACACACACACACACACACACACTACCCTAGGTAATACTACACACACACACACACACTGCCCTGGGTAATACCACACACACACACACTACCCTAGGTAATACTACACACACACTGCCCTGGGGATAATCTGTGTGCGTGTGTGTGTTAGTTCATCGCAGTAATGTGGACTGTGTGGTCCACTAGGGGGCGGTCTGGTTTGACTGACCCAAAGTGGCACTACATCCTTTACATTACATTAACACTGGTCTACATCTCCCTTATGGGACAACAAGTTTACCATGAGCCTCCTAATATGGATTATGTGTGATTTGTATCATGTTTTTCAATGTATTTATTCCCTGACGTGTTCCTCCTGGTTGTCCCTGCTCCCAGCTCTTCCATATCGACTTTGGCCACATCCTGGGGAACTTCAAGTCCAAGTTTGGGATAAAGAGGGAGCGAGTTCCTTTCATCCTCACCCATGACTTCATCCATGTCATCCAGCAGGGGAAAACTGGCAACACAGAGAAGTTTGGCAGGTGTGTCTTCAACTCTCTCTCTCCCCACAGGGGTCAGTACACACACTGTAACCTTAATCCTTCCTGATTGGTTTAGGGAGCGTGTGGGTTGACCTAAAGAATCGGTTTTGCTTTCACAAAGCCAATAGCATGCTTATGGAAAGAATCCAGTCCCTGTGATTGGTTGGAAAGGTTATGGCAGCATTTGTTTTGGGAACGCTGTCACAATTGACAGAAAAGCGTGTGTGTGTGTGTGTGTGTGTGTGTGTGCGTTCCAGTTTCCGTCAGTACTGCGAGGACGCCTACTTGATCCTGAGGAGAAATGGGAACCTCTTCATCACTCTCTTCGCCCTCATGCTGACGGCCGGCCTGCCGGAGCTCACCTCCGTCAAAGACATCCAGTACCTGAAGGTGCGTCTGCTCAGCCCAGCTCTCCATTACACACCACTGATGGACTGGGCTTACCATGGAGCTCAACCTCTCTCTCTCTCCCTCTCAGGACTCTCTGGCCCTGGGGAAGACCGACGACGAGGCCCTCAAGCACTTCCGCCAGAAGTTCGACGAGGCGCTCCGGGAGAGCTGGACCACCAAGGTCAACTGGATGGCCCACAACGTGGCCAAGGACAACCGCTCCTAAAGCCGAGCTGCCTTGGAGGGGGAGGGGGGGGGCGGGGGGGGTGGGGGGTGGAGGGAGGGGGGGGTAGTGTGGGTAAAGTGCCACAGTGCTGGATGAACTCCGAAGGGGGGGAGGAGTGTTTTTTTTTTTGTCCTTACTGTTCCTGAGGACAAAGAACAGGACATCAAGAAGGGAATCTAGAGGAGGACTGCAGGCGTGATCTGAAAACATGCCAACACTGCACACACACACACAACCTGGAGACGTTTACGCACACACACCTACACACAGCTCCCCAGTCCCTCAGCGTGACATTCCCCCCGCCCCCCTGAACCCCCCTCCCCCCCTCCTCCTCCCACACCTGGCCCCTGTGGCTGACCGGTCCACCAAGCCCATTCCTCTCACCGTATATCTCTGGATTGGAGGGGAAGCTGATTGCACGGTGCCCCCAGCACCAGTGGACCAGCCAGGCCAGCCAGTGGGCAGAGCCAGGCCTCCCCCTCCTCTCATCCCCTGGACCGCCCCTCAGCCCAGGGAAGAGGATGGCTGGATCTGCGACTACCGAGGGAGCGGGTACGGGAAGGGGTCGTGATTGGAACCGAACCGACCAATCCCAGCCCCCCGTGACTGACAGACTGAGGGGCTGTTGAGGACTGAAGCAGCCTTACGTCTCACCCAGGTCTTAAAACGGCGCCAAAATGTGCACATGCTCGGCAGAAGTGCTTCTTATTGGACGTTCCCTCTTCATGCCTACTGCGGGAAGATTGTACTCTGTTTGTCTTTCGCTTTATTTTATGTGTTTGCCTTTTTTTTGGGGGGGGGGGGGGATTTGTGTGCCAGACTACTTTATGACTGCATTAAGAAAGAGAGAGCGATCGAAGATATGGGATTGAATGTTTATTTAGAGAAGGAAGAAAGATGAGCGTTGAGAGAGAAACAGAGAGCACAACCTAGAGACTCAGTTCTAAGGTTAAAAGGCCAACTGGACTGTAACCATGTGAGGTATTAGTGATAGAAGAAGTGTTTTTAACTTTTTTTTGTTGTTGTTTTTTTTAAGACTTTTGTTTTTTTATGTTTGTTTCACTTTTCTGGGTTCCATTAGTTGGACGCTGAAAAAAATGGTTTACCAAACTCTGCGGTGTCCAAATTTTTTCTTGCCTAAAGTCTGTCAGACTTGACTGAGAACACCAAACACACAGTCACATTATGAACTCATAGACTCACGCATAAACAAATGCCTTGTTGGACCAAAACAGTTATTTGGTTTGTTTGTTTTTACTACGTTTTAATTCTGTTTTCCGAAATTGAATGTCAAAATATGAAAAATAACGTGCCCTTCTCAGTGTGATTACTTTGAGGTTTTCAAATCGGCAGGTGTGGCTGGACTTTCTGCGTGGGGGGGGGGGAGGAGGGTGGGGGGGGGGGGAGGGTGGGTGGAGGGGGGGGGGGGGAGGGTGGGTGGAGGAGGGGGGGGGAGGGGGGGGTGCAAGCAAGCCTGACACTGCGATTCTAAACTACTTCCTGGTTCTGACACGATGCTTCTACAGCATCTGTATTTGTGTCTTGTGCAATATTCGTACATGAGTACATATGATATATATATAAATATATATATACATACATACATACATATACATATATAAGTATGATGATCCTGGGGTCCCACAGCCTAAGTCTATGTTGTCACTGTGGCTTTCCGTGTGACGCTGCTGTATTTCACACCGCTAGCCTTCAACAAGTCGACTCAGACACTGGATTTTGTCAAATGTACAGGCTTTGATTGTTTTTGCTGGTTTTGTTTTCATAGGAGTTTTATTAAAGTTATTTTCCATCGAACTGAATCTTCTGGCTATTTCAGCGTGCGGATACAGGAACCAGCGCTCCGCCAGTGGTCTAGATCAATGTTTCCTAACCCTGGTCCTCAAGGAACACCTGTCCTGCTTGTTCTAGATCAGGGGTGTCAAACTCCAGTCCTCGAGGGCCGCTCTCCTGAAGGTTCTAGATGTTTCCCTGCTCCAGCACACCTGAGTCTAATAAAGGGTCGTTATCAAGCTCTGTGGAGGTGTGTTGGAGCAGGGAAACATGGAAAACCTTCAGCAGAGTGGCCCTCAAGGACTGGATCTTGACACCTGTGTTCTAGATGTTTCCCTGCTCCAACACACCTGATTCGAATGAATTGGTCGTTATCTAGCTCTGAAGAATCCTGCTAACTAACAAGCAATAGAATCAGGTGTGTTGGAGGGGAAACATCTAGAACAACCCTGGTCCTGGGGAAGCAACCCTGGTCCTAAGGAGCCATTGTCCTGGAGGTTTTAGATGTTTCCCTGCTTTTGACACACCTGATTGTAATGAAAGGTCATTATGAGGCTTCCACAGAGCTTTATAACAACCCATTCATTAGAATCAGGTGTGCTGGAGCAGGGAAAGTGGAACAGTGGCTCCCTAGGTCCAAGGTTGCCTACCCCTGATCTAGAACATGCAGGACAGTGGACCCTGTTTCTCAGCAGTGTGGCCCTGCTGCTCCAGCACACCTGATTCTAATGAAGGGTCGTTATCAAGCTCTGTGGAGGTGTGTTGGAGCAGGGAAACATCTAAAACCTTCAGGACAGTGGCCCTCGAGGACTGGAGTTTGACACCTGTGCCTTAGGGCAGTGTTTCCCAACCCTGGTCCTCAGGGAACACCTGAAGGCTGTTCTTCAATGTCCACATTTACATTTTTGGGGAGAGAATCTGAGATTGCATTCACCACTGCGGAAGCAAAACAGGTATCTTTTAACCGTAACCCTAACCAGCCATGCAGTGGAATAACCTAACCATAACCAGCCATGCAGTGGAATAACCTAACCATAACTATTCATGCAGTGGAATAACCTAACCATAACCAGCCATGCAGTGGAATAACCTAACCATAACCAGCCATGCAGTGGAATAACCTAACCATAACCAGCCATGCAGTGGAATAACCTAACCATAACTATTCATGCAGTGGAATAACCTAACCCTAACCAGCCATGCAGTGGAATAACCTAACCATAACCAGCCATGCAGTGGAATAACCTAACCATAACTATTCATGCAGTGGAATAACCTAACCATAACCAGCCATGCAGTGGAATAACCTAACCATAACCAGCCATGCAGTGGAATAACCTAACCATAACTATTCATGCAGTGGAATAACCTAACCATAACCAGCCATGCAGTGGAATAACCTAACCATAACCATTCATGCAGTGGAATAATCTAACCATAACCATCCATGCAGTAGAATGACATAACCATAACCATTCATGCAGTGGAATAACCTAACCATAACTATTCATGCAGTGGAATAACCTAACCATAACCAGCCATGCAGTGGAATAACCTAACCATAACCATTCATGCAGTGGAATAATCTAACCATAACCATCCATGCAGTAGAATGACATAACCATAACCATTCATGCAGTGGAATAACCTAACCATAACCAGCCATGCAGTGGAATAATCTAACCATAACCAGCCATGCAGTGGAATAACATAACCATAATCATGCAGTGGAATAATCTAACCATAAAACCAGCCATGCAGTGGAATAACATAACCATAATCATGCAGTGGAATAATCTAACCATAAAACCAGCCATGCAGTGGAATAACATAACCATAATCATGCAGTGGAATAATCTAACCATAAAACCAGCCATGCAGTGGAATAACATAACCATAACCCTGCAGAGGCATAACCTAACCATAACCAGAGTTGTAAAAATGACACTGCTGTCACCCTCCCATCTCAAGAATAACCCCACATCCCAAACATCAGAATTGGATTCTGTCTCTGGTTTAAGGCTTTCTCATTCAAAACAAACAAGCATTTGTCATCTGCGTTGCCTGCCTTTGTCCTCCGCCAACAATGACTTTTGATTCTGTCAGTCTTTATTCCACCACTGTCAAAGTGGTTCCTGCGGTTTCCTAGCAACCTACAGAAGAACTGTCTGAACCAACACAGCCCTGTTAACCTGCGTTTCTCTGCCACCTCACCACTAAAAGGTCCTGGGTTCGATTCCCAGCAGTGGACTTGTCCCCTGTGTGCCACTGATGTCTGCTTGCTGCTCATGGATGGAGTGAAGGCAGAGATCTAAAGTGTTACTGTGACTTATGAACCCACCCTGACCTGGATACATCTGCAGCACTTACATCACCTGACTCCATTCAGTCCAGCCCACGTCTCAACCCTGCTGCTCGTGAATCCAGTGCTTCGCTGTTTCATTCCTTTAGAATGGGTTGGAAAGGGAAGTGGTCTAGAATGTCTTGTGTGGTCGAGGTCATTGATGCTTCTGGCCCTCAATGGGTTGAAATCCCCTTGAATGGGTTTTGCCATCAAATGAAAAGGTTATGTTGACGACTTACTATATGAAGCCTTAATATAATATGTAATATTAGGTAATATACTCATATGTCCAGTTTTTCCAGTTGTCAGTCCATGCACATATATAGAGCTCCATCAATGCGATCATCTGAATGTCTTAAGTAAACACCTATACATGTCATTTTAGTGGAACCTGTACGACATGCTAGGAACTGGACTCTCTTCAGCTGTTCTCTTCACTGAGTTTGAGTGTGTTTTGCTGTACATTTAATCCTCATCTTTTATACAAGATCCTAACCTAAACGCACACAATACATTGTACCTGATTTGAGTTGCCAGTAAGAAGACCCTGTTAAGACCACTGTAGTTGTATTTCAGGCATCACAGTCAGGTGTTTTGCTGGATACAATCAATGAATGACAAGGCAAGAGAGCCATTGCACCAGGTGTCGGGTAAACAAATAGCAGACTGGGCTGTTTCTGCCCAGTGACGCATCCTTGACATCAGTTTCCAGCTGTATGTTGGTTGTGTAACAGGGTCCGCACACTCAAGTTCCCTTACCTGAATATGAAGCAGCGACATGATTGGCTCGGAGGACACGGTTAATGTTTATGAAAGTGCATGGCATGTTGGTATTCAGTTGATGTGGAATTTGAGCTGAAATACAGTATGACATAGTTGATAGTAGTTAATAATAATACTGTATATATGTGGTTAGGATGTGTGTAATTAATGGTACGATGAGCCATTTAAATGGGTATTTAAAGCACCAGAAACTTTGTAATTACACAAATGACTGACCTCTTTAGGCCTTAAGTCATGCCATAGTTGATATGAATCAAAAATGACATTAAATAAGAACTTAATAGTAATTTTGTGGGGGGATTGAACAAACTTTAGACTAACAGAATTTGACAAGTATTACAAACTAGTTTTTGTGTCAAATGCGTCTGTTCTCAATGAACTCATAACGGCTACCTGGCCGAGACAAAGCACAAATGTTCAAGACAAAACAGTTACACCAAAATACAGGACACAAAGTACATAATGAGGTAAGGATTTAATAAGACACAGAAACACACCATTGTAAAGGAAACAGCTGTAGACTTCTAGATACAGGCTATGAAATATATCAGTTTCGATCAACACTTTTTGCAGTGAAAGTAAAGAGGATTTGGTGGTTGTTGTATCAAGTTAAGGGCACATCCTTAAGCATGTCCGCCCACCCTCTGGTTGCCTTGGTAACGTGACTCAGCACCTGTCTGGCATAATATTCCACCCACTCCTGGAGCAGGAAACCCTGTGACTTTACCATAATCAGTGAATGTGTGTCTGCATGGGTGCACATTTACACTTAGTCATTTAGCAGACGCTCTTATCCAGAGTGACTTACAGCCCCTACTGGGACATTCCCCTTGAGAAGTAGGGGGAAGTGCCTTGCTCAAAGACACACAAAGACGTCATGTTGGCACAGCTGAGGTTCGGACCCTCAACTTTTTGATTACTAGCCCGATTTTTTGTCACCACTCAGCCACTTGACTCCCGTTATGCATAGCAAAGTTTCTGATGCTACCGAGTTTTGTAACAAATATTTTCTTATTTAAAAAGTAGGTTACACTGTTAGATACTTTATAAACATACTGTTCATGCATGCTTTCAAGAGGCTTGTCTGGTCTGTGTTCTAGTGTGTTCTAGTGTGTTCTAGAAGCATCCAGCTAAGATGCCCAAGCATTCACAGTTAAGGCTGGATGCTTTAGGACAGGGGTGTCAAACTCCAGTCCTCAAGGGCTACTGTCCTGAAGGATGTTCCTCTGCTCCAGCGCACCTGGTTCTAATGAAGGGTGGTTATCAAGCTCTGTGGAGGTGTGCTGGAGTAGGGAAACATCTAAAACCTTCAGGACAGCGGCCCTCGAGGACTGGAGTTTGACATGTTTTAGATGTTTCCCTGCTCCAACACACCTGATTCTAATGAATTGGTTGTTATCCAGTTCTGCAGAAGCCTGCTAATGACCCGTTCATTAGAATCAGGTGTGCTGGAGCAGGGAAACATCTAAAACTGTCAGAACAGTAGCCCCTGAGTGTTCCCTGAGGACCAGGTTTGGGAAACACTCATTTAGGGCATGCTTTTTGTCATGACAACGCCCCCAGCTGTCTTCATCGTCATTCAAAACGTCTTCGTTCAAATCATTTTCACAACCAGAGATGAAGGACATGGATAATTTAGGCTATTGGGGGTAATGACGTTGTGATAACGTCATTGTCTAGTCTCTCATCTCAGGATTCTCAAGCAGCAGCTTGTGGATTCTGTGACGCAACCAGTTTGTTTTAATTTAACGACATACATTTGAATGGCATAGTTAATAATGCATTCTAGTCATAAATGGGCGCAAAACCAATTTTAGACATTGTGATCACAATGTATTTTTTTGCTTGAGTTATGCATGTATTTCATGCATTTAAAACCCAGTATACACCAAACGTATGCTTGGCTTACGTTTACGGTAGGCAATAATTTAAAGAAAATCTGCCACCGTACACTATACAGAGAAATAGTAAGCTCTCTTGAAAGTCGCTTTTGATAAAAGCGTCTGCTAAATGATTTGATGATTTGAATGAAATGATGATTAAATGTAAAGTCATCTTTGCAACTTTTTTTCTCTCAACAACATAGTGCAAACAAATGGTTTATGGTCTTCTCCTGGTTCAACTGAGATTTAGGACATTTTAATCACTGTATCACTCAATCACTCGCAGATCTCGTACGATCAATACTTTCCAATTACTCTAAGAATACAGTCGCACCCATCAACACTTATGTAAAGCAGATTGCGAGTTGTTAGGGATGCGGTCTATTTCCACCATGCATCCCTGATCCAACATGGGAATACACGTGGGGAGGATGGCCGTTTTATATAAAGAGACTGGCGGTGATTTTGACCAATGGGCTTCAGGCAGTGTCCTACGTCACGTTTTCCATGGAAACCCCGGGTAGATTAGCCAATGAGGTGGAGGCAGGGGAGGAGTTTGAATTGAGGTCACACATCCAGAGCTGACAGTAGGTGAACCAAAGCAAGGAGTCTTTATGTCTGGACAGGCTGGTCGGGACTTGATATTCTAACGTTTATCGGCTTGTCTACGGTATTGGGACGAAGAGCTGTTTCCAGAAAACACGTCTACGTTTGATTCAAACTGCACAGGTTTGCTTTTTTTATTTCTGTTCATTTTTGCGAATATAGGCTAGACTGAAAAAAGTTGCGTAACGTCTGTTCACGTCTGCGCATGCTCGTACAGTTGGTTTAAATACCAACATTTTTATGAAATATGTGAATATATATATGTTTATATTGACACAGGAACCCATGCTTAAGAAAAGGTTGTATTTGTCTGATCCTTTAATGTCTGTTTTGGGGTGTGTTTTATATGTGCATTGAAAGATCCAGTCCCTTTTACATAAGTGTGTCAGTGTACCGTCCGGTATATTGCAGGTCAACGTGAGTGTGCTGAAGCTCTGTACTCAGATGGGGGAAGGGAACATGTCAAACCTACTTAGTTCACAATGTTTCTTTGAATTAGGACCGATCTGATGAACACATTTCAAATGGATCAGATAGGTATATTATTTAGAGGATACTTGGTTAATGTAACAGAGTATAGTATGATGTTTGATCACTGCTGTTAAAGTGCTAAAAGTTTTCCACTTCGGTCACAATGAGACATTGTATCGAGTAGAGAACAAGTTGTTCTAACAGTTGAACAGTAGAAATACAGCCTCTGATTCAAATCAGACAGAGATTCAGAGGGGTAAAGAGGACTTTATTGATTATCTAGAAGCCTTAAATAGTAATAAAATAATTCAGTCGTATGGAAAATGCCATAATTGATCATATAATAAAGTGTTATCCCATAACTCAGCGTGTTACGTTAAAGAGTGGGAGGTCATTCTCCATGTTAGTCTATTGTTCAAGGATATTAGACCATGTATCACTAAATGTCATGCCAGATCACACTACAATTTGCCTACATTTCCTTTATTTGGTTACAAGAAACGTTAGTTTCACCAAAACAGGCTGTTACCTTTACTCTTAGTACGGACAGTAAGTTATAATGTAGGCGACATCAGCATGTCAGGACACATTGATCCGGATCACAGCACCTGTGGACTTGGCTGATATGAACCAGGCGGTCAAACCTCTGCGGTCAGGAATCATGTTGGGGCAGAAAGTGACTTTTTGGCTCGACTTTAGGTGTATCAGGTCTGACCATAGAGTAAAGTTGGACCATCTTTCATTTTGGAGGAAACGTGCTCTGAAATTCCTTACTACAGTATAATCAGCGTCCTATCATGATCTCTAAGAGGATCTCTTCTGATAGGTGTCTTGTAATCAGGCTTGTCCTTCAGTGTGTTTCTATTGGATCCGACCCTCCAGGCAGGTTTATGAAACAGTAAGCAGTCTTCTCTCCCCAGGCAGCATGTGACAGCCTCAGGATTGTATAATGCCCTGGATCTGGATCCGCCCCTCCACCCAGAGAGAAGGGTTATATATATGGAAACACACGTTACTGTTAGGGGATGATTTGGTCCTATATAACACTAGTGTCACTAAAGGGGGGAGGAGGGGGGGTATTTGTAAAATGAGGTGTGTGTGTGTGGCCAGCGCTGAATGAACCGACCTGGTTTCATCATGTTGATCAGTCGAACATAGTTATCAGGATCATTTCCGGGTTTCCAGGTCCGACTTTTTTCTTGCATAATGTTTAAGTTGTAACTTTGAACCATGATTGGGTTACTGGGCCGTTGTGGCCGCACTGGCCAATCGGAACGTGTCGCCTAGCCCACATTCTGGTCAAGAATGTGACTTAGCGAGGATATCTGTGTGTGTCAGGACAGTGGAGGCAGGGCTGTTATAACACCCCTCTGTGGCCCTCTGACTCGTCACTTAAAACAGCCAATCACAGCTGGTCTGGAGCATGTGGCCCCTCCCTCTTCTCCCAGCCCATGTGTGTCTGATGCTCAGCACTGAATAGGATCATGTGTTGACAAGTCTATGGGTTAAATGATAAGCATTTTCTAATTACTAGTTACATGACTCGTTATGTAAAAGTATACACAATTCTGCTATACAAAAGAGCATGATGCTGGACTGCGTGACCATGTGGAGTAGAAAATAACTCTTGAACTTTTACATAAGATTTGCCAACATTCTGTTTTGACGTTTCATTATATGTAAGTAACACTGCAGTAACACTGCAGTAACTCTGCAGCAGACAGCTAGTGGATGAAACAAAGAGTTTAGATTAAATATTCTGTTGCCATGGTTTTGTTACTTAGCTGCTGTGTATTGTGTTATTTGTATCATATCTGTAGTGTATTTTACTTTGTATTCATTTTTTTATTATTATGCCACATATATTTTCTATGTCTGCTCATTTCTGCCACGGTGAATTCTATGTTTGTTTATCTTGCATAGCGAATAAACCCCCATTCTGATTCTGATTCTGGTGTATACATTTGGTCAGTGTGACCTCCCAGAATTCTTCTGTTGTAGCCAGGGAGTTAAGAAACTGAAATACTCTTTCATTTCAAACATTTGTTTTTTAGGGGGACCTCCATGATCAAATCCTGCTGCAATCATGTCATAATTCTCACCCCCAGACTCAAAACTAAAGATGTGTCTTTCTGAGTGTAAAAGGATAGGTGTGATTTTACCACCGGTATCAAATCACCTTTCGTTTTGAAGCGTCTGCCTTTTTCAAACAATCTGAACGAGGTCAAGCTGCAGAGGCCACTGGCTTCTAAACAGGCGCTCGTGCGTACGAACCTCTGCCATTTAATCTGCCTGTTATTTTAAGATCAGTTCTCCAAAGTAAAAAAGGATATTGATCATTCAAAGGCTATAGTTAGCTTTTCTCTTCGGTGAGATTATAGTGGCCTGCCCTTTTGGTAGAGTCTGTGTTGTGCCTTGAAGATTAGCCTACAGTAGTTCTAATAATAGGATCACAGTGTATCTATTGACCTCATTCTAGTGTCCTGTGTTAATGCTCTCCCTCCCTGTCCTTCCACTCAGTGTGTTTGTCTCTGTCCCTGCAGGACACGCCTCCTGGTCCAGACACATCTCACTGCATTTCCAACTTGGTTTGATCCTTTTAACGCCATGTGGAAGATAAGGTAACTTCACACTCTGCCCTTCGTGAACTCTGACCTGATCTCCGATGTCTGAAGACGGCGACGCCAAACGCTACCTGTACTCAGCCCTGGAGGGGCGGGAGAGGAACCGAGAGAGGAGTGGCTTCCAGAGAGAGAGCTCCTCCCCCTGTGGGTCCATGGCTCAGCTACACTGCATGGGCGGGTTTGGGGAGGGACGGGGGCGGGACGGGGTGGAGATGGACACCGAGTTAGGACTGGCGTCCGAGGGAAGCGACAGCAGCCACGATCACTCGGCCCCGCCCGGCCCCGCCCACGAAGACAGGGACGGTCAGCGTTCCCCGCTGCACGAGGACGTGGAGATGGGCGGGAGCGGAAGCGGGACCGAGTCCCACGGCAACGAGTCCCACGGCAACGAGTCCCACGGCAACGAGTCGGTCGGCAGCTCCAATGGCAACGGGAAAGACTCGGCCCTGCTGGAGTCGTCGGGCAGCAACAAGAGGTGAGGCTTGCTGTGGTTCAGTCATCCAGCCAGTGCAGAGACCCTGCGGTGTGTGGAAGTATGCTTTGTTAGAGGTGATTGGCTGGCTCCTTCAGGAGTGAATCATCAATTGTGAGTCATTAGCCCAATAAGGTTTGTTTTTATGATTTACATTTCCTGAAGGGGAAAAACAACTGATGTTTCACGTCTGTATCTATTAAATATTATCGCAAATTTTCCAGCAAAAAGGTTACATGCGGTTCACTAACCCCAGTTCCATAATTGATTTTATAATGATTCAGATTCCTTGCACTTGAGTACATAGTATGACCAGGTACTCATATTCAATTTATTCGAGTTTTCTGAGAACATCTAGGCCTATGAAAGGTCCGGTTTGGATGTTACCAGGACATGGACAGACAGTGTAGTTTCACAGGGAAAACACTGAGGTTTGTAATCCCAGTTTCCCACTTGAGAGCTAGATCCAGTGCATGTGAGTGAAGGTGGGTAGGTTCACTCAGACCTGAGACAGTCTTGCTGATTCATTGGGTCACACGCGTGAATATTAGAAGTCTCTCACGATTAGTTTAAGATTTCGAGGTCAGTGGTAAAGTCGGCAAATTAACGCTAGACGAGCTTCCTTCCCGCTCATGAATTATCATCCAGTTTCTATGACAACTGCGTCGTCGTTGCCCCTCCCGCAGGAAGAGCACACGGTCCTTACAGGAGAGCGCAGAAGTACCGGTCTGAAAGCAGCAGCTGTGTTTTAACATGTAAGCTATCTGATGGAGAGAGGCCTATAAATACTCATGATTCACCGGCCATTTAAAACCTGAATATGTTAATGTTGTTTTCCTTCCATTGTGTCGGTAATTTCAAATTCAAAACACTTTTGTTATGACGAGTCGATGAATGCAGTTGTTTGTGAAAGCACGACAGGAATAAATACCCTAATGTGTGAAAATAACACACGACACCATGTAATGTGAAAGTGTGTACCTCAGCTTTAAGCTCACTTTTATGGTTGTCACACAGGTTATTCGCTAACCCCCTATTGCATCTCCTTCGGATATTGTTAAAAAAAAACATAGGGAACAGAGGGAAAAGATGGATATTGCGTTGCTTCACAGAATACTAGTTTATTAACGTTGTTGAAAATGGCCCACACACCACTGTTGAATATTCTGCCTGGTAGAACCCTTTCAGGAATTGACTAGATGGTTCAGGGAGCTTTGATTCCCGATCCCATCCTGAGGTAGAGAAGGAAGATAGGCCTGTCAGCCTGTCAGCGGTGCAGTCACCCCTTCAGCAGGAGAGACAGTCCCACAGCCCTCTGAAACAATGTCCCCCGCTGCACCGTGTTCATCCATGCGAGCTGCACGTCCCATCTCTAAACCTGGCTTCCTCAGCCTCTTCCTCACTAAACCACCGTCTGCGTAATGGAAACAGCGGGCTGAAGGTTGTGGAACTGGATTCTCTTAGCGCATCTTTAGGAATCAGCTTTTAAGATATATATTAAACCTCCAGTCATCTCTATCAGGTTAAATAAAGACTCTATGTTTAAGTTTAACTTTCAGACACAAGTAGGACCTTTTAGCTAATCCTTAGTCCGTTTAGCTAGCGAAGCGATCTAGGATCACACACTCTAATGAGAAAGACTTAGGAGTTTCCGATCCTTATTTTTAAACACTTGTAGAGCTGCAAAATGTCCCCAAAAGATGTAATTTGTTTTCTGTACAGCTATCGTTATTTAATATCGGTGGATGTTGACTGAACCCCCAACCTGCCTCTATGCAGTGTTCTCTCTCTCTCTCGCTACCTCCCTCTTCCTCCTCTCCATATAGGAACTGTAATCACAGCAGAAAGATTATTTCAGCCTGATCCAATGTCCCGGTGTTTGTAGAGGTGACTCACTTCCGCTGTCAGACCTGCGGAGGTGATCTCAGCAGGCTGCACTCTGAGGCAGGCAGCACACAGCCAGCCTCCCCGCCGCTGTGGAGAGTTACATAACCTCCAGCTGTGGTCCTGAAGTGAATATGTGACGATAAAGGACTGAGACAGAGCTGTACACCTCCAGGCAGTTCAAGGGAAGGAACTCTGATGCCCGTGTTTAGATGGGAGTCAAATCTAATAACAGACCAAAAAACGGAACAGTGACATACAACCTGAAAACCCTCAGACTTGAGACATGTGGATCACCGTGGATTGTTTCTGGTGTGTTCTGATAACGTCTTTCTCGTTCTTGCAGCTCTAACTCCCACAGCCCGTCACCCCCCAGTAGCTCCAACGCCTTCAGTCTGGTGAGCTCAGAGCAGGACAACCCTTCTACCAGTGGCTGCAGGTTGGTGCCCTCCGTCACCTCCACACCCCCCCACCCCCCAAACACCCCTGTTCATGTGAATCAGCTCTCTACGTCTCTGTGCCTCCTGCCGCTCTGACCCACCTGTGTCACCCTCGCAGTAGCGAACAGTCTGCCAAGGCCAAGACGCAGAAAGAGCTGTTTAAGACCGTCAAGGAGCTGAAGATGCACCTGCCCTCCGAGAAGCGCAACAAGAGCAAGGCCAGCACGCTCAACACCCTCAAATACGCCCTGCGCTGCGTCAAGCAGGTCAAAGGTAGGCAGCGGCGCGCTCACACACACACACACACACACGTATCCCCCGTGAACACGCGTGCCCTCGCACGCACATGTGCGCACCCCTAACACGTGTGGAAGGGCAGGCATGGGAAGGTGGCGTCCCACGCAATCTCGTGGCTGCCTGCTGGCACAGGGTTCTGAACCCAGACTGCTGTCGGTGGAGAACATGTGAACGTGTTCCCTAGCGATGTCTAACCCGTCACGTTGGGAGGATGTCCCTCTGCCAGTGTACTGTCCGCATGTCATTAGCTTGTGACTTATCACCTTGGCATCCGGTTTTGAAAAGGGTTGTACAAAGTGGGCGTCTATTTGGGATCATCGGATGATACATGTTGGAGTTGACGTCGTGTGTGTGTGTGTGTTTAAAGCGTGTGTGTGTGTGTGTTTAAAGCGTGTGTGTGTTGTTTCCATGCAGCTAACGAGGAGTATTACCAGATGCTGATGATCAATGACAGTCAGCCTCCAGGTCTTGATGTGTCCTCGTACACCATCGAGGAGATCCACAGCATCACCTCTGAGTACACCCTCAAAAACACAGTAAGTACAGCCTTCCACCAATTACAGCCTTCCACCAATTACAGCCTTCTACCAATTACAAACTTCCTCCAATTACAAACTTCCACCAATTTCAAACTTCTACCAATCACAATCTTCCACCAATTACAACCTTATACCAACTACAAACTTCCACAGCCTTATACCAATTACAACTTTACAGCTATTACACACTGCAGCCTTATACAATTACAATCTTACACTAATTACAAATAGCAACTTTCCAACTATTTCACACTACACCAGTGTATTTACATGAAGTAAAATAATATTCAACCCATTGGTATATTCAGCTGAAATGAGCTTCATCTATTGAGAAAGTCTTTTGTGCAAACACACAATAGGATGATTTTCCACATGATTAGAGTCATTAGCAGGCTTCTGTTCTGTTCTCTGGCTTAAAGGGAAGTCTCATACTGAAGCGATATTCAGTCTGCAGTCTGAAGAGAGCTGCAATACTGGCTCAATAACCAACCCAGAACAGCCTGCTGTTATTAATACACCACTGATTGTGCTCTCCCATTCAAAACCTCTCCGTCTTTCTCCGTAGGATATTTTCGCCGTGGCCGTATCGCTCATCACGGGCAAGATCGTGTACATCTCCGACCAGGTGGCGTCCATCTTGAACTGCAAACGGGAGGTGTTCACCAACGCCAAGTTCGTGGAGTTTCTCAGCCCTCAGGACGTCAGCGTGTTCTACAGTTTCACCACCCCGTACCGCCTGCCCTCCTGGAGCATGTGCACCGGAGCAGGTGACTGCCTCTCCTCCTGCACCCTTCACCCGTCTTCATGTACCCATTATTTTACACCCGCTGTTCATTTGATTTGGGTACAAACGGTTTTGAGCATTCAGGAAACATTTCAGTGTTTTTCAGCTCACCCCCATGCCTCATGTTTACCTTGTATTATTATTCTTGTATTGTTATTATTGCATCCAGTCGTAACAATTGTCGATGCCAGCGCTCATATTGGCATTTACGCAGATTACCCCCACACACACATGCACGCGCACACACACACACGTAATCTTACGCAGAATAATCATCACTGAACAGATGATGTGAGATCCTCATTTTAGAGCGTGGCATCGCTCACAGTTATGGAACATGTAGTCACTTCCGGAATATTCATTAAAACAGATGGAGGCTGTAGATCCAATCAAATAGGTTGGTGTTTTATTTATGTATTTATTTTCCTTGTCTCTTCCTCCCTCCCTCTCTTCCTCCCTCCCTCTCTTCCACCCTCCCTCTCTTTCTCCCTCTCTTCCTCCCTCTCTTCCTCCCTCTCTTCCTCCCTCCCTCTCTTCCTCCCTCCCTCTCTTCCTTCCTCCCTCCCTCTCTTCCTCCCTCCCTCCCTCCCTCCCTCCCTGTCTTCCTGTCTTCCTCTCGTCCTCCCTCCCTCTCTCTCTCCCTCCTACAGAGTCTTCTCCCACAGAGTGTATGCAGGAGAAATCGTTCTTTTGTCGTATCAGGTGAGCTACAGGGTTTGCTTCTTTTTTTTTTACTAGTTTGTTTTCAGATACCATATATTTGGAGAACATGTCGTAAAGAAGTGAAATGAGATGCAGTTTCACATTGATAGTAAAGCAGCCCTTAGATACTACTCGGTACCTCAACTTTTAGAGTGACATTATTTTTCGTGTGAGGTACGTTTGTTAGCGATGTGATTTGGGCATTCTGGGTAATGTAGTTTGAAACATCCGGATGGTGAATAATCAGCTGTGTGCGTCATAGAGGAGATTCCCTCTGCTTACTGACAGGCTTGTTCCTGTGTGTCATAGCGGCGGGAAGGAGCGAGAGGGCGACCTGCAGTACTACCCCTTCCGGATGACTCCGTACCTCATGAAGGTTCAGGACTGCAGCCTGGCGGAGGAGCAGTTCTGCTGCCTCCTGCTGGCCGAGAGGGTGCACTCCGGGTATGAAGGTAAGCCAGTCCTCCCTCCGGTCATCCACACACACACACACACACACACATACACACGCTGTCCATAAGACATCTTCATCATGTCATCAACATGAACGCACCCTCTAAAGCTCTTGAACGCACCCTTCCACCTGGCTAACCCCCTGTCACTGTTCCATCTCCCCAGCTCCCAGAATCCCCTCTGACAAGCGGATCTTCACCACGACACACACACCCAACTGTGTGTTCCAGGATGTCGACGAGAGGTGAGCGCCACCACACACACGCAGTGTGATTAAGCTGCTGCTGCGGAAAAAAAATCCACACACATACCTGAGTACAGATGTTGTGGTTGGTGTGTGACCGGGGCTGGTGTTGTGTGCAGGGCTGTCCCCTTGTTGGGCTACCTCCCCCAGGACCTGATAGGAACCCCCGTGCTGCTGAACCTTCACCCCAGCGACCGGCCCCTCATGCTGGCCATCCACCGCAAGAGTGAGACCCCTCTTTGATTGACAGATCTGATTGGTTGATTGGTATAATACTTTCACAAAGACGTACGCTGACAGTAAGTCTAGAGGAGAGGTTTCGCGTGTGAAAGGGGGCGAACATTCTGGAGGATGGGGGGGGTCGGATGGGGGGGGTCAATCCCTTCCAACACAGAAACGGAGCGTTCCTTTTGTAGAAGGATCCAAACTGAGATGGGATTGTGTTGGAAAGGAATGCTCCCCCCCACCCCTCCCCCCCCACCCCACCCCCACCCCCCTCCACCCCCCCCCACCCCACCCCCTCCCCCCCCCCCATCCAGAGGATAGAGGCCAGAGAGAAAACACGCAGGGACAGGAAGTCTGACTCTCTCCCATTTCTGTGTCTCTCTCCCCTCCGCAGTCCTGAAGTACGTTGGCCAGCCGTTCGACTGCTCGTCCATCCGCTTCTGCACGCGCAACGGCGAGTACATCACCCTGGACACCAGCTGGTCCAGCTTCGTCAACCCCTGGAGCCGCAAGGTGTCCTTCGTCATCGGACGCCACAAAGTCCGCATGTGAGTGGCCCTTCTTACGCGCGCGACGGAAGCTGACATACATTCCGAGAACGCTGTAGGCGTGTTTGCGTGACCCTGGGATGGAGTGTGTGCGCGCTGTGCCGCGTGTTTGTCTAACGGCAGGGTGTGTGTGTTCCCAGGGGCCCCGTGAACGAGGACGTGTTTGCGGCACCTGCCTTCACCGAGGGGAAGATCATGGACTCCGACATCCAGGAAATGACTGAGCAGATCCACAGGTTGCTGCTGCAGGTACAAGGCTAGCAAGCGCACACACACACGCACACATCATCAGCACATACACACAAACATCCCTTCACACTTCTATCCAATGAAGACACGCCTACCATCTCTCACATGATTGCCTGTACAGACACACACATCGCACACATTGCACTGGTCCCATAACATTTCAATTACAACAACTGTGTCTTCATAGCCGGTTCACAACATTGGCTCCAGCGGTTACGGTAGCCATGGCAGCAACGGTTCCCACGAGCAGCTAGTGACCATGAGCTCGTCCAGCGAGAGTAACGGCAACGCCACCGGGAACGCAGCGGAGGAACCGGGCAAGGCCAAGCCGGTGAGAGAACACACCAGCATGGGGACACACCCCCCTTGTGTTACACTCTCATGATGACAGAGACAGAGATGTTATACCATCAGATACTTAACAGATCTATCTCCCCCCCCTCCTTGTAGAGAACCTTTCAGGAGATCTGTAAAGGGATCCACATGCAGAAGACCCAGGACCAGGCGCTGTACCTGCCCTCTCCCTCTCCATCCCCATCCAAGCACGAACACAGGAAGAATGCTGAAAGTAAGTCGATCGGTCACAGTTTGGGCATGTGTGCCTCTGGTTCTGGGTGTGTGTGTGTGTGTGTGTGTGTGCTGACGTACTGGCCTCTTCCCCAGCAGGCGTCCAGCGGAGTCCCCTGGGGCGTCTCAAAGACGCGGCGAGGGACGGTACGACTGCCACCGTGGAGGAGCTCATCTGCAAAGACCAGAGCATCCACTCCTACCAGCAGATCAGCTGCCTGGACAGTGTCATCAGGTGTGTGTTCAAGCAGTGTGTGTTCAGGAGTGGTGTGTGTTCAGGAGTGGTGTGTGTTCAGGCAGGGGGTTCAGGCATGGTGTGTGTTCAGGCAGGGTGTTCAGGCAGTGTGTGTTCAGGCAGTGTGTTCAGGCAGTGTGTTCAGGCAGTGTGTTCAGGCAGTGGGTGTTCAGGCAGTGTGTTCAGGCAGTGTGTTCAGGCAGTGTGTTCAGGCAGTGTGTTCAGGCAGTGTGTTCAGGCAGTGTGTTCAAGCAGTGTGTTCAGGCAGTGGGTGTTCAGGCAGTGTGTGCGGGTGCGTGACGCCGCTCTCTCTCTCCCTCCCTCAGGTATCTGGACAGTTGTAACATCCCCATCACGGTGAAGAGGAAGTATCAGTTTTCATCCAACACCACTTCCTCCAACTCGGACGAAGACAGGAAGGGCTCGGACAATGGCATGCAGGGACCGCAAGGTGAGACCTTCATCCCCTCTGCTGTACCCTCTGCTGGTATCTCCACAGACATGAGGGGAGGCGTCTAATGTGGGTGCTTCTCACACCTCATCATCGTTGACTGTGCAGCACAGCAAGTGTTTTGTTCAAACACGTCCTCCTTCACGAGTCATTCTATTATTAGTTGTAATGACTGAAACTGGAGCTTATATCAGAAGAACGTCATCATGTTTGTGCTCTGGTGTTGAGCTGGCTGCTGGTTTGTGACGCTCACTTCTCCCCCTTACAGAATCTCTCATCCTGGAAGCCCAGACCAGCCTGTCCTCCATGAAGGCCCCCAAGAAGCCTGCCTCTGGTGCGGCCCCGGTGGTGGGAGGCCCCCTGGCCCCCCTCCCCCTGCCCAGCAAGGCAGAGAGTGTGGTGTCGATCACCAGCCAGTGCAGCTACAGCAGCACCATCGTTCATGTCGGGGATAAGAAGCCCCAGCCTGAGTCTGGTGAGAACACACACTCACACACTCACACACTCACACACTCACGCACTCACACACTCACACACACACACACACTCACACACACACGCACTCACACTCTCACACACACTCTCACACACCCACACAGACACACACTGAGACACAGCCATGTCCAAACCCGCGTCAAACACACTGCCTTGATACGCACGCGACCAAAACGTACACCTTGACCTTCTCATGACCTTCCACCCCACCCCCCCCCTCGCAGAGATCATCGAGGACGTGACGGAGAGCCCCGCCCCCCCGCCGCTCCCCGTCAGCGTGGTGTGTCCGCCCTCCCAGGAGAAGGAGCCTTATAAGAGGCTGGGTCTGACCAAGCAGGTGCTGGCGGCTCACACCCAGAAGGAGGAACAGGCTTTCCTCAGCCGCTGCCGGGAGCTCCGCCTTGCCAGAACCTCCCAGAAGGACTGCTCCGCCCACCTGCGCAAGCAGAGAGGAACTGCCAACGCTGTGGAGGGTACGAGCTTGATGCCAGACGCACATCTGACACGAATGACACACATTAATTACATTAGATTAGATTAGATTCAACTTTATTGTCATTACACAGGTACAAGTACAGGGTAGTGAAATACAGTTAGCATCCAACCAGAAGTGCAAAACAGTTCATCCAACAGAATATAATAAATATGGGTATACTCAGAATATACACAGTATGAACAGTATAATCAGAATATACAGGGTATGTACAGATTCAAGTGATTTTAGACAAATGTGCAGCTGTATTATTATTATATTATTATTATTATTATTATTATTATTATTATTATTATTATTATTATTATTATTATTATTATTATTATTATTATTATTATTATTACACATTAATGACAGTCTGGCAGGGACTGATGATGTGTCTGTTGTTCCTGGTTCTCAGGAGTCAGGGGGGCCACCAAACAGGGAGAGGCTCCCAGACCCGAGAACGCCGCCAAGAAGGGCAGCCGCAACCGCAAGTCGAAGAAGCCGCGAATGAGGCGCCCGGATTCGTCAGACAGCGCCGTCTCCCATCGCAAGCCCCGCCCCCCTCTTCAGGGCCTCAACCAGACGTCCTGGTCCCCATCTGAAGCCTCCCAATCAGCATTCAGCGTTTCCTATCCCACCATAATGCCAGGGTACCCTCTGTCAGTGTACCCGTCTGGCCCCGCACCCCCTACCCAACCATCTCACCCCGACCCCTCTCTCTCCACCCAAACCAGCCAAGCTCAACCCAAACTCAACGCTACTCCGTATCCTGCCCCCATCGTCACCCCTGTGGTGGCCTTGGTTTTGCCCAACTACCTGTTCCCCCAGATGGGACAACTAGGGCAAATAGGGGCCGCCACAAATGAGCCAGCCTACACTTCCCATCAGCCCTTCTCAACCCCACCCACCTACACTACCCAGCAGCCCTTCCCGACCCCTCAGCCTGCCTACTCTACCCATCAGCCCTTCCAAGCCACTCCAACAGCCTATTCCAGTCAGCAGCCATTCCACACTCAACCTGCCTACACTACCCAGCAGCCCTTTCAGACCTCTCAAACGGCCTACACTACCCATCAGCCCTTCCAAGCCACTCAAGCAGCCTACTCCAATCAGCAGCCTTTCCAGACCCAGCCCACGTACACTACCCAGCAACCCTTTCAACCCCAGCCTGCCTACACTACCCAGCAGCCCTTCCCTGTACAGACCCAGTTTGTCCCCCAGGCCAGCTATCCGCCCCAGGCCTTCCCATACGGCCTGGCCTCAGAGCCCTCCAAAGTCCCCACCATGGAACCCACGGAGGGGGCCGCCTCGCGCTCCTCCACCCCTGCCTCCGGGGGCCACGAGCCGGCCGCCTCCCCGCCGCTGTTCGAGTCCCGCTGCAGCTCCCCTCTGCAGCTCAACCTGCTCAGCATGGAGGAGACCCAGAGGTCTGTGGAGAGGCAGGACAGCTCGGCGCCCTCGTGTGGAGCGACGCTGAACTGCGCGGCCGCGCCAGGGCCAGCGGGGCCCCTGGGGGAGAAGAGCGGGGCCCCCAGCAAGGCCTCAGAGGACCTACAGCAGGTGAGAGGGGGCGGTTTTGGGGGGAAAAGACCCCTGAGTGTTTGGCTTGAAGGTTTGGACTGCTTGGTGTCTAACGTCCCCCTCCCCTCCTCCTTCCGTTGGTCCTCAGCTGGCCGGAGACGGCGCCCACAGCGACGCTCACTCGTCCTCCTCGGACCTGCTGGACATCCTGCTGCAGGAGCAGGAGGACTCACACTCCGGCACCGGGTCAGCCACCTCCGGCTCCATGGGCTCCGGGTCCAACCGCTGCGGAACATCGGCCAGCGGCGCGTCGGGAAGCAGAACAGGTCCGTTTTCTACCGGGTGTCGTCAGCACGGGGTTTTAAGCTAGGTCACTCAGACCACAACAGGTTTAAGACTTGGTTTAAGTGTGTGGAGGGAAAAGCATGCTTAAAGCTAATATTACATTACCATGTGTATTGCTTATGATATATATTACATTACCATCTTTATTGCTTATACATTATATTACCAAAAGTATTTGGTCACCTATCCAAATGATCAGATGGATGGGTGACCAAATACTTTTGGTAATATAGTGTATATATTACATTACCATCTTTATTGCTTATGATATACAGGTATATTACATTACCATCTTTATTTCTTATTATATATATTACATTACCATATACAGGAAGTGCTGTTTTGATTGTTGGTTCAAACCACCTAGTGTTCTGCCTGAAGGTCACTGGACATGACCTCTGACCTGACCTCTGGTGTTCTGTCACCTTCCAGGAAGCAGCAACACCAGTAAATACTTCGGCAGCGTGGACTCTCTGGAGAACGATCCCAAGATGAAGGCCCTGACAGAGACGGGCTCCAAGATCACCCTGGACGAGGAGGACAACTTCAACTACGCCCTCCAGGAACCCCTGTGGCTCCTCATGGCCAAAGCCGACGAGAACGTCATGATGACCTATCAGATGCCCTCGCGGTGAGTGACAGACAGGATAGCCAATCGTAGGGTTGCGTTGCCCTTTTGCGAGGGTGTTTTTTGCACATCTTAAAGGGATTTGAGTCAACAGTGAACGTTTGGCAAACAGTAAATAATCGGTGTGGTTCTGAGTCATTTCCAATCATCCAGATGATGACAACAGCAGGGTTATTAGCGTTATGCTAAGCTAACGCAGCTGTGTCCATGTGGTCGGTCTTCAGGGACATCCAGAAGGTTCTGAGAGATGACAAGGAGCGCTTGCGTCAAATGCAGAAGAGCCAGCCTCGTTTCTCCTCGCCCCAGCGGAGGGAGCTGGTGGAGGAGCACACCTGGATGAGGAGGGGGGGGCTGCCCAAGGCCATCAATGTCAAGGTGGGTCACGCACATACGGTGAATGAAACAATTCCAACATGATGATGAGAGTTGTTCCCGAATTGCCTTTTTCAAGAACTGCAACACCCTTTTCCTCCACGAAAAGTTCCCCACACACACTGTGCTAAAGGAACTAAACGTCACATCCGTGCTGTGTCTCTGTGTAGGCGTATAAATGGTTGTCAGATTTCATCCATCGCACGTAGCTGGTATTCATCCTCGCGTTTCTGTGTTCAGGATTGCGTGTACTGTGAGGACGACTCCTCCGCCCCCCCCATCGAGGAGAACCTTCCGGACATGGAGACCCAGGGTTTGGGAGGAGCGCCTCCGCAGGAAGACAACCTCCCTCAGACCAAGACAGGAGAGTCTCGCCCCGCCCCAGACTCTGTCACCTAGCGTCCTCTCACCAGGGGGCCAGCAGGGGGCGCTCCTCTGCTGCTGGACCAGCTACTCTAACACTTGACCTAAACATACTTATACAATACACACACACTGAAGATGTACAAAAGTAAAACACCCCCCACAACCGTTCCAGTGTTGTACACAAAAGCCAACTGTTACCCCCAGATTAGCATAAGTATTGTAATGTTCAGCTGTTTGGTTTGTGTTTGTGTGTGTGAAAGAGAGGGAGAGAGCGAGAAAAAGAAAGAGTGTGTGCGAGAGTGAGAGAATGGGTGTGTTGGGGAGCGAGAGAAAGAGATCATCTGATGTGCAGTACTCACTGGGCCCAACAGGGGGTAGTAGTATCTATGTGAACCAACCAAGGGAACCAGAGGCTGGTGATAGTTCCAGCTCACATCTTTACCCTGGTCCCTCAGCTAGCTGTGACAAGCAGTTATACACTGGTACTTCTCTACTCCTGTATTTATTTTCCTTTAAATGTTATATATTATAAATATTTTTGATACACCAAAGCCAAATTACTTCATTTCCCCAACGTGACTTTGCTCTTAAGCTGCAGCTGAACCTTGAAATGTTCAAATGTTCACCATAACTTGTCTTGGTCTGTGGGAATGTCCTGCTAGACAGATGTTGCAGAAGTTCGCAACTTAAAGGAAACGTGAACTTGGTTTTATAATATTGTGTGGGATAGTGTAGTGTTGAGCTTGCCTGTCCATTTGAAAGTCCTAGTATTGGAAGGCCAGTACTTCTCATTTGGACAATTTTCTAAATACTTCAGATGAAGTCTTTTCTTTAACCCCTGTAACCTCAATTCATTTGTAGCATTTACAGTGCGATTGTATTCACTTTTAAAATATTATCTTTATATTGTTCTATAAGGCTGATTGCACAAGATACCAGTCTTTAATAGAGAAACAGTGAGCCTCAGGCTCACTGTCTGAGCGGTTGCCACTGTTGTTGTCGTTTTGTTGTAAAAGTGGCATTCAGTTTTTTGGGGGTCCAAAGATGAGGAGGTTACAATTATGTGGTATTTTACATCACTACTCAAAGAAATCAGCACTGATTGTAATGGTGGAGTGCCAGAATTACATATATACAGTATGTAGGAAATACACTAGCTGCTAGGAAGTGGGGAACCATAAAATCCAAAACAGTAGTGGGAATGATAGAGGTCGTTGCTGGATATGAAACAGAGATGAAACAGGGTCAGATCAGGTGATGCTGGATGTTATCCAGGTCAGATCAGGTGATGCTGGATGTTATCCAGGTCAGATCAGGTGATGCTGGATGTTATCCAGGTCAGATCAGGTGATGCTGGATGTTATCCAGGTCAGATCAGGTGATGCTGGATGTTATCCAGGTCAGATCAGGGAGAGGCTGGACTTTATCTGGACCAAGTACATCACCGGCTTCTTACATTGTTCTTATAATATTTCACGTCTGAAGATCATGTGAACAATTTTGTTATTTTCGTTCATTATTTTTCTATTCAGCGTATTTTATTTCTGTGTGTCTAATTGTCTATTGAAGAACTTGAAGTGTCATTGGAGACCTATGAGATACTAAGTCAAGTTACTATGACAAGTGATTTCACCTAGCATGGATGTACTGTATAATAAGACTGAGGCTAAACTGCAATTGATAACGATGAGAGATGTCTTTTTTGAGAGATATCCTCTTTTTCCTGCAAAGAAACTTTTGACTTAACTGCGTTCATAATGACTGGTAGAACAGCTAGTATGTGTTCATGGCTATGTATCGCTAAACCTAAAACGTTATCATTGATTGATCGATCAGGCATTGTGAATGTGCTAACATGATATTAAACAGATGGATGGTTCACTGTAAACACATACCCCTGCTATCAGTGGGTAAAAATGGTTGTGTGTGGTCATGGTTGTGTGGTCATGTTATATTTGTGTCACTGCCATGATGGGAACCTACATAGACGTTCCTTTTGAGTTTTTGTAGGTGAAACGATGAACCACGTGAGACTTTCGGATGTTATGAAATGCATAAATAAATATCTACTTGTTTACATTTGTTGCCACATGTCTTGTCTTTGCAAGCAGGTGTGGAACTTCCTTGAACTTAATGACACCAGGCAGAATGGAGGAATGAGTAGGGGTGGGGGGGGTGGGGCGGCAGTGGGGGGCTCATGTACATGTCTCCCCCCCCCCCCCCCCCCCCATATTATTAATGGAGGGACGTTTCAGAAATCTTCTCATCTAAAAAGAGAATTACAATTTTGTTAACTTTCTTTAGTGGACTGAAGCGCAGTAATAAACTCCGCTCAGATAAAGGGATAAATTCTTAAGATTTAAAGATTATATATTTTTTCCTTGTATTTATACCAGTACCAAAGTATGGGTTATGAATACAATATGGGTAATGAATTTAAATTAATTTACAGTCATTCAGAAATAGGCAATGGTTAATAGTCTATAACATGTTATACAAAACCGTTTACTTGGCCTATTTACAATTGAAACAACAATACCCTAAAACAAAATAAATTGAGAACTGCTCTGAATTGTAAATAGGTCCCTATCTCAAAGCACGTTGCTATGCTCAATGACTGATGCTCTTTGTAAAAGCTCTCTCTTGTAAATCGCTTTGGATAAAAGCGTCTGCTAAATGAATAAATGTAAATGTAATGTAAAGCAGTTTGCCTATGAGCAGTGCTTTGGGTAGACAGTATAGGCAACCTCAAACGTAGGAAATGTGTTTAGCCTATGTTTTTCTTTCTACTATAAATGACTGTATCACCGCAGAGAGAGATGCCTGTGCAACACGTAGGTCATGTGAGAGAACCGTTCAGATGACGGATTATTCTTTCAAAGTCAAAGACAGTTGAGACGCGCAGAGAGGATGGGAATCCCAGGGGATCCGTGTCAGCGCCATATGCTCACATGCACCGTTAGAAACGGTCGAGGCCAACAGGCAAGACTCAGTCACCTTTAACCTCCCGAATCTAAATGCATTGTCACGAATGAGCAGCTGATCCGTTAGATTCCTGTTCAATTCTCTCTCTTTCTCTCTCTCTCTCTCTCTCTCTCTCTCTCTCTCTCTCTCTCTCTCTCTCTCTCTCTCTCTCTCTCTCTCTCTCTCTCTCGCCAAATGTCGTAATGCTACGATCCTCAGTGATGCAATACTTTGTGAGAGGTTTACATTAGATTAGATTCAACTTTATTGTCATACACTACATTGTGTATTTGCGCGCCAAACCTTATAGTCTAGGTAGGCATACTAGGCAAAACTATTAACCTAAAAACCTTTTCATGGTAACGTAAGGGAAGCTACGAAGTATAGCCTAGTAGCCTACAATGTCGCTTGCTTTTGTCTTCTCCCTTAACTTTGAACCTAAATCCGGGCTGTGTTGTCTTCATTGTGCGGGCTTTGACGCCTGTCTGTCAAATGGTAGACCGCGGACAGAGCTTTGATCAGGTCCCCCTGCTGACATTCACACCTGTGAGGGGCTACAAAACCCTGGAGGTCACGCAATGTTAATTCTTGTTAGCCAGTGTCATAAAAGGTGACGACAGTCTGTGAATGTAATTTGTGGATTTGCCAAAAGGAATTAAGATGTTGTCGAAAATCTCAATCGGTGCTCGAATGAACGCAAAGTGATTAAGCCTCGTGTATATCAAATAGGGGCCTATTAGGTACTAAGATCTTGAAGACCACCTGCCCTCCATAAAGGTTGCAGCCACCATACTATTCAAAAGGCCCAGTATTTTGTGCCAGTCACCCAGAGTAATTCTACCTCATCACTTTGGGGGTTTCTTAGTCTCGCTCTCTCTCCAAAAGGCCAGTCTGGTGTATGTGACTGGGGCTGGCTTCCTTGGACAGGATCTGACAGTCCTCTGATGAATAACAGGCTTTGTACCTGACGTGTTACCAGTGACACCTTGTTCTATCAAGGGTATCCGAGGTGTGACCTCGGCCAGAAAGTGGTGTCTGTCTATTGCATGCAGAGAGCTTTCATGTAGCCTCTGAACAGGGGTTTGGGGGTTGTGTGTCTTTGTTGATGTTTTCGTAGAGTTGACCATTTATAGGTTATTTGAATTTTATTCTAATGATACTACTTGTAGAAATAGGCTATGGGATTTTAGATCTACAACTTTCCATTAAGTTACCATGAGACATCGGACCATTAATGAATATCTGTTCAAATGCAATGAGTGATCTTGCCTATTGTTTCCCAATGGTTTCTAACTGCATAGGCACAATCACAAAGTGCTTAAACTGCACTCCCTTAAGTCAATTAATGGAATTAAGTTGATCTTTGCAGCAGCAATATTTACATTTTGTCATTTAGCAGACACTCTTATCCAGAGCGATTTAGAACAAGTACAGAGTCATTCCCCTGCACCTATGACTGTTTAAGATTAGAAAATCCAAACAGTTACAGAGCTATTAATAAGATAAATCTAGTTTTCATATAAATCTATATAAAGTCCAGGGTGACACCATTCTACTTTAAAACAGCATTTTTTGTCTTGGTGATGTGACTGAAAAGAGGATGTCCACTTGACCATATGGCAGGAAAAGGATCATTTCTAATGGACGCTCATATAACATGAAAAGCCTTTCTCACATCCTTGCTATACTTTCAGTTAGCCCTCTCTTGGAAGTCGCTTTGTATAAAAGCGTGTGCTAAATGAATAAGATTGATGAGTATTTAAATTAATTACTATTTCTTAAGTACTATGAGTATGCATTTTACTATGTTTTACTATGTTTAGGGTGACATTTGTCTGTCCAGGGACTACAGATGAAAAATAGCTTTGTGGCTAATTCTGGCATATTATATATGTAAATATGTATATATTATATATGTAAATGTGGATTAATATGCACTTTCCCTGAAATAAATAAATGAATAAATGTACATTGAATTTGTCTCAAGTGTGAACAATCTTGAATAAACGTCGTCAGTGCAAATCAGTAGGTTTCATTAAATTATTTTATTCATTTATTTCAAAAAAATGAAGACACAACATTTCTACACATTAATACAGCAAGTGGTTCTGTAGACTGTTGCTCTTCTCTGTTTCCCTACAGGACAAATAAACTATAAGGCATTTTGCTTATCAGAAAATAAAAACAACTTTAAAAGAGCTTTTCCCATGTGAATTATTCTCTAAAAATATTTACACAAATCAAAGATCAGAGGGCAGCAGACCCCCCGCCCCCCCCCCCCCCCCCATCCCCCGCTCCCCCTCGCGCGCAGTAAGTGAATATCCGTTGACAATGATCACGCGCTCTCCAGGTGACAGTGTCCCCCACCCCAGGACCCAGGCACACCTCCAAACTACCATCATCAATCCCAAAAGTAGAGGTTTGACTTGATGCAGGGACACTACCAAGGCCTCCACATGGATTTGGAGGAAGTGATGGTGGGAAGGTTCTGGGCCTCCTGGTTCTGCGCAGGCTCACTGGCGCTGCTCTGGTTGTGCTCGCTGTCGGTGTCGTCCAAGTCCGAGCACAGGTCCTCCATGGAGGAGGAGGGGGCGGGGGAGAGGACCGAGGACATGTCCTCCATGGAGGAGGGGGCGGGAGAGAGGACCGAGGACAGGCCTCCAGGCGAGGCCAGCGCGGCGCACAGCGCCTCCCCAATGGGCCAAGTGCTGCCAGTGTTACTGGAGGTATCCGATATTAAATCCATGAACATGTCCTGGAAGTGTTCCTCGTTAAGGGGCATGCACTCTAGCAGATGGTTGAGGAGCTGTGCAGCCACCGTTGCATCTATCCCGGGGCAGTTAGACACGAACATATGGACCTCATGCATGCACTGGATGTAACCAGCTGCGAATCTCTCACTGGCTTCTCGGTTTAATGATTCCGTTTCTGCAAAGAAATAAAGCAAAAGGAACGAGAGACATTCAATAATGCACACATGAACAGGTGGAAGATGTTCATCTTCATGCCAGGCCAGTCATTCCTGCATCATGATCTTACCTTGAGTACGGTTCTTCAGGACGTGTTCCACCCTCTTCACTGTCATCTCCAGAACTTCTGCGTTCTCCATCTTGGACTGAAGCTGCGAGGGCAACAAAAAGAACAGACAGGTTACGTTTCTTGTGTTGTTTTATTCTGTAAACATTTGGGGTTGCTGGTTCCGGAGTCTCCGCAGCGCTCAGGGGAGGAGGAGGAGGTGCGGCCAAAACTCACGTCAGCCTCGGTCAGCAAAGTCCGGAGCTCCTGCAAACTCTCGTTGATGCGAGCCCTCCTCTTCTTCTCAACCAGCGGTTTTCTTGTCTGTAGCAAAACAAGACACAGTTCCTGCATAAACACACTTTGTAACAGCAGCGCCACGCAGCCAAGGATTTTGCAATGCGCACAACATGCGCAACTCCAGCCCAGACGCTCGTACCTTTCTGTCTCCTTTATTCACTCCATAGTATTCATCCTCATCCAAGCAGAGTCCGTCCTTGTTGGCTCGAGCCGAAGGGGCCATGTTGGTTTGCAGCCCGGGCGGTGCAGCAGCGCGAGCCGTTTTTGTATTCCCACTGTGCACGCTCTCCGGTCCGGTGAGCAGAGCAGCTGGACCAGTTCAGAGAAGATCTGCAAACTACAGGCGCAGCACCACGCGTTTATTGTGTAAAATCCTAGCAAGACGTGCTGTTGACTGCAGTAGTAGTCGTTGTAAGTATTTATAGCGGCTCATTTGCATATGAATGGGGGGTTTTGGCTGCACCAGCCAGGGGACAACAGGGGCCACACCGTGGGAGCCAATCAGCGCGCGCTCCTTTGTCTCGGACCAGCCCAGGCTTGGATCAGGAGGGGTTACAATAAATCATATTGTGGGTTTTAGGTGACCAACGACCATTTCATATATATGCTGTGCATATTTGAAGCCGTTGGGATGCACATTATGCAGTCGACTCTTTGGGATGGGATTGTGGTCACAGTGATCCAAAGATGATATGAATTCATGTTAGGGACACTGAGGGCATGATGATGCACCAAGTAACGTTCAGTTATGCAGTTTTACAGACATGGGAACTGCGATTTATTTTATTCTGACAATGAACAAAGTAGAGAAAGAATCATATGTTAATGCTCACATTAAATTGTGCAACATCATTTTGAATGCCTATTATTTGTTCTGTAGATGTTCATCATTTAAAATGATAGGCTACATGTTTCTGACATTGGTTCTGTTCAAATATGACTTGAAAGATTACAAACAGGACTACCTCAAAACACTCATCCTTTTGTTCTGCAAACCCAAACCCCCTTCCCATTTTCTAGTGCTTCACCGTCCAAGGGTTCCTCTCTGCAAGGATTGGCGGATGTAACGCGATGCCTTCAGCTGGCAGCTGCTGCTGGAGGCCCCTTGGCCTAAACTGAATCAGCCTGGGGAATTAAGGGCCCTTCCCCAAAGAAAACGACAGGTGTTAGCCTGCGCCTCGTTTGTTCTCCTCGTTGTTTAGTGACTCTTCTGATTTGTGTGGCACTGCAGAATGGGAAGCATTGAGTTTCAGAGGTGGATGATGGAGACTGTAGACTACTTTAGTCTATAGATGACCACAGACTGCCTAATTGTATATTGTACAGACTGAGTGAGTACATGTCAGAATCAGAATCAGAATGGGGGTTTATTCGCTATGCAAGATTAACAAACATATAGAATGCCAAAGTGAATTCTATGTTTGTTAATCTTGCATAGCAAATAAACCTCGATTCTGATTCTGATTCTGACATGTACTCGCATGTGTACTGTAGACCCATGTTAAATACAAAAACAATTGGATGATGGTTTCTCAAATATTTCTACATCACATTAAAATGCCTAATGTCAACGTTGATGAAAAAACAGACGTTTATCAGCACACAATGTACATTTCTTCAGCATGTTTGATACAAATGCTGAACTCACGCCCTCATTGCATGTGTGTGTGTGTTCGTGTGTGTGTACAACTTATTGTCATGCAAATTGCCCCCACAATAGACCGTTGGCGTTCATTCCAAGGGCAGGACATGTTATTTTCCAGGTAGGGTAACCAAAATTATATCGTTCAGGATGACTTTTACACACGGTGTTTTTCCGCCAGGGCAATAAATATAGGCTATCTACAATCCCAAATGATGACAGAACTCCGGGGCTTTGAAGTGGAGGGCTTTGGCACCTCTCCACCCCCACGCTTCGCTCCAGATCTCCCTTAATGGTCTGGACTCTGGAGAGTGCAGCTGTCTCGCGCCGCTTTTGTTCTGTAGCTCGCAGAGGGGCTGCGCGCGCCCCTTCCCTCCTCCACCCCTCTCATACACCCAGTGAGGCTGCGGGCCCCCCTTCCCTCCTCCACCACTCTCATACCCGGAGCCTTCATTAGATCTGTCGCCAATTATAATCGGTGTACTATGAGTGAACAGAGTACAATTTGTATTGTACACAAAATTCACTTAATGAAGCAATCCCTAGTTATGGTTGCAACAATGTGAAGTAAAAACACATTTTCACTTTTATTTTAAGATGATCCTGACCGACTAAAATGGTAACAAGTACAGTAGTAAAGCATAACGTCTCGGCACATTCCCAGGTCCGTTGTCCAATATAAAACAGGCCAACTCTAGTTGAATCTGTGGTTTTCTAAACCACCTGTTAATCAAAACATAAAACCACAGCCTCATCTGCATGCTTTATTACACCAAGGAACGATTACAGTGGAACAGTTGCATACACAATACAATGAATACAATTAGTCCCTAATGTAAGCTTATGGTTTTTATCATTTTTCTTGACGGTTTTATTTTTTGTATTTTATTATTAATGGTTGTATTACATCATAGCTTCCGAATCAGTAAAGGGTATCATCAAAAGAGAATAAATATCCAGGGGCAAATATTTCATAAGTATAAACCAGACTATTATTTCAAAATTTTTGTTACGTAATGAAATGGTTTGAAACAAAGTTTAAAATGTGAAAAAAACAAGACCACATTGCATCATTCATACATACTTTATTAATATTGGTTAGAATACAAAAAAGAGGAAGTATAAAAGCTAAATTATGCATATAAGCAAAGAAGCAAAGTTGAATCATATTATTCCAAAATAAATACCAAAACGTTAATACAATAAATATAAGAAAATATTAATAAGAGCCTTCTACAATGCAGGCTACAGGAAGTCAACTTCTGACTGGAAGTTTGGAAAGGTCTGTATAGAATCATAGCACACCTACAATACACTGGAACAAAACCGCCCCACACTTGTGTCTTCTGAGAACCATATCTATAAGATACATAATAGAGGAGAGGCTAACATGGAAATGAGAACACAGGCACAAGTCCCACAACATCCTTCACCATGGTCTCCACATCTCCAGCATGCCCAGATGAGGGCTGTGGAGGTGGGGACTGCTGGCCAGGAACAGGGCCCTCTCCCGGGCCCCAGCTGGAGAGAGAGACCCCTCTCTCTGGATCAGCCTCCCTGGTCGTGGGTCTCCTCGGGCGGGTGTGCCTGGGGCAGCAGGTCCCTGTCTGGGTGCAGGGACATCCAGGGGGTGGCTGGCCTGCAGGCTTGGCTCTTCTGTGGATCTGGGCAGGGACTTGAGCAGGTGGTTGAGTAGACGTGAGCCCAGGGTTTTGTCCATCCACTCACAAGTGAGCAGCATGTTATGGACCTCGTGCATACACTGGATGTAGCCAGTGCTGTACTTCTGTTGAGCTTCCAGGCCTAGAGTGGGATCTGGTGTGGGATGGGCAGAGATGGAGATAGTTATAAGACATGTTATAGCGCCACTCTGTGGAGACCTGTGGGAACTGCAAGTCAAATTTAAACATCTACAGTATTTGTTATGGTCATTGTCAATTCCCAAGCCAGTATTAACAAGATATTTTGTTATTGTCATGTATTGTCATTCATACTTGTTGATATTGCCTTCTGCTGACTGAACATAGACAGTATCCTGAAGGTGTACCAGTTACAATTGTTGTAAGAACAAGAACACGCATGCAACAGTTGGTCCAGTAAATAATTAGTTTAAAAACTTACCAAAGAACGTGTTGTTCTGAATGTTCTGCAGATGTTTCACTGTCATCTCAAGAATGTCGGCTTTTTCCAGTTTCGATTGCTGATGAGGATAACTGAAGTTAGACTGGCATCGAATGATGTGCTAAAGAGCAACAACACTCCATGAAAATGAGAGGCTACACAAAATAACACACTTACGTCAAGTTTGAAAGCTCCAACGACCGTTTCTTTAAGTTGATCCAGACAATTATTGATCCTTTCTCGTCGTTTCCTCTCAATAAGTGGCTTCCTCAGCTGAAGATATGGAAAAATGTACTCGGGTTAATGTTGAGTATAGTGAATATACTGCATATGCCATATGTCACAATCTAAAGGCACGCGTTCACAAACACCAAGGTGAAGCCTGGATCCTACAAGCTGATGAAAGACACCTGTTGATGTAATCCAGGGACAGCAGTCAAACTACCTTTCTCTCTTCCTTAGAGTGTTTCCCCAGGATGTGCACCATGGCAGAAGCGGTCATGCCTCCCGTGCTGCGCTGCAGAATCTTAGACCAGTGCGCGCGGAGCAGCCCTCCTATTTATAGGCCTAGAATTAGCATGTGAATGCGCGAGCTCTTTGGCAGGGGTATTTTCCCACACACGGGGTCTCGCTCCCAGCGGCCCTGCTCCCATCAGTCAAGACTGACAGGTCACTGCCTCTATTCAATAGCCGGGCTAACCCGCCCTGAAGAAAAAAACACACAAGCGACAGATGTCCAGCCTGAAACCATGCACCCCCCCCCCTTCCTCTCCCTCACCCGCTTCTCATAGGGCGTCACGTGACGCAAAGCGCGCGGGTTCCCCTCAGGATTGTCATTCCCAGGGACGAACAAGAGTGTGAAATTACCGTCTTTCCACCAGGGACCCACCTGCTATTCACGGCGGTGACCTGGAGCAGCATTACCTGGGAAAAGAAGAAACCAATCCCCTGAAAGTTCCCTCGTTTGTTAACATTTACAATAAAATAAAAAAGTGTTTTAGCGTACATTTGCTAGAGATAGAGATAGCCTCGATACTGAGTGCGTATCAATTCATATACAGGTGGGTTATTAGCTTTAGGCCAATCAGGCAGGGTTGTTGTCATGACATTTTCCCACATGCATTCCCATGTTGTATTTAAATTGTGTCAACGTTGTTGAGTATGACAAACATACAAGGTAGAGGCTGCATGTAGCCTGATTATCAAAAATAAAACGATATGATGAAGAAAATGTGACATTTGACTTTAATCCCAGCGCCATAAAAGCAAGCAACAAGTGTTGAAATGCTCAACATCTGGACAAAAGTTCCCTGAACACCGAGGAGGAAAACAGCAGATGCCACTAAAGTGACCAGGGACAGATGTCCCGCGCGCTGGCCCCTGTTGAATTTGAAGGAGGGATAAAGGGGGATCGAGGGTGGGGGGCTGGGGGGAAAGGGGGGAGGGGGGGAAGGTCTGTTTGACTTGAGCCACGCGACTGCCAGGCGAATGTCCGAACGTGGGAACTTCAGTCTCACAATGGGCTGTATTCACGAGAAGAGAATCGCCGTGAAGACGGTATAACCCTGCGGTGGAGGAGGTTCTCTTTGATAAAGGAGGTTCTCTTTGATAAACGTGGCCGAGGGGCAGTCATGGCAGGTGCGATCACTGACAGATCTCTAGGTGTGGCCCGCACAACTCTATAGGCATGCTGCCTTTATGGTCGATTCAGAGCCAATACAGTTGGTTCAGTGCATTAATCAGTGAATTCAACAGGTGTCATGCAGTTTGACTTTTGACTAAGCGAGCTTATACTGAACGGTCTCGTTCATTATTGCTTCTCTCTTCCCCCCACCCCCCCCCCCCCCCCCCCACCTGTCTCCAAAGCAGCTGGTGTAAATCTGATGAAAGCAACTGAAGAAGGAAGGGTTTTTTGAGTTGGTGTTCTTGGAAAAACAGACAAGATTTAGGGAGGAGTTGACTGTACAATGAGCAATATAGGACATCTGGACACGCGACCCACGTGCAGTCAGCCTCCTGCCACACACACACACACACGCACACACACACACACACACACACACACACACACACACACTTGTTGCTTCAATTATATACGCCTGTATTACAGACATAGCGTAAAAAATCATGTTTGTCTGTAGGCATTATGAACTAAATGAAACGTTGTGAAAGTGACGTTTTCATTTTAAACGTGGATTTTCATTACGCTATTGGGGTTGTGACAATGATAAATCGTCTTGGCTACTAAACTGTGTGGGCGAAAGTGGGAAAACTCCGACTTAAAAGCTGAACAAGTAAAGAGGTTATTGACTCTTTCATCCCATTCTGCTTCACCATCTGGCCACGCGTCACCCTATAGTCCACTAAAGGCGTGGGAATGACAATGACACAATGGCTGACCGCATTCTCAGACCCCAGCCTCGCTTGCCTCTTCGTCATTAATTGGGAACAACTAAAGGAGTAGCTTTGTAACGTGTTGGACACTGGTGTGTGACATGAGTCTGCATGGGGACTGTCTGCAGCACCTGACCAAGGACAGCAAAGAAGGCTCGAGCAAAGTTATCCCAACGGAAAGCTGCACGAGGCCATTTTATAAAACCACTTCAGAAATTATTGTCTGAGCTTCCTTCACCCACTACCTAACTACTTCCTCCACTACCTAACTACTACTTTGCTGTATTGTAGAATTAATTGTAAATAGTTATATTTAGTTGATCCTTGAAAAACGTGTCTGTAACTTGATTTGGGTTCACCTGTGACAAAATGAACTGATTGGAGAAAGTTTACAAAGATGGTCTGTGTAGGTTTATATCATCCCACACATAATCCATGATTAAATTAGGCATCGATTAAAGCCATTTCTAAAGCTTTGATTGTCCCAGTGGCCTCAATAATTATATAGTTCACAGGCCATCCAGCCAAACAGAGTAACAGGGCAAGAAGGACCTCTGTCAGCCAGAAAAATGTAAAAAAAAACGGGGCACAAATCAGAGCAAACACACATATCCATGCAGCGTGAGGTGCAACACACACACACACACACACACACACACACACACACACACACACACACACACACACACACACACACACACACACCAAAGCGTCCCCTTCATGCTGGCCTGGCAGTGGTCTGTTTTACATGTTGTTTTTTATATAATAGGGGGGGTTTTGTAGAGAAAATCTATGTGAGTACAGGGTGAACCTGCTTTCTCCTCACAAAGGTCTGGGAGATCAGCCACCTCAGCACGGAACCATACCCCATGTGGGATTCGAACCCAGGCCCTTCTGCTGTAAGGCAGTAGTGCAAGGCACAAGCAACACAGTGACACAAAAGGAGGTGAGCGACAATCCTGAGATCTTTTCTGAGAGAATACAAAGTCCTTTGCAGAGATGGGAGAACCTGCCGGAAGCACAACCAATTCAGCTGCACTCTGTCAATCAGGCCTTAATGGTGGAGTGGATGAACAGAAGCCACTTTTGAATAAAAGGCACATGAAGGCCCACTTGGAGTTAGCCAAATGTCCATTAAATGACTCTTGAGAGCACGAGGAGAGAGATTTTCTGGTATAACGAGACATAAAGGGGAACTATTTGGGCAGAACATCGAGCGCTATGTCTGTCAAACACCAGGCACATCCATCTCTATGGTGGAGGTTGGTGGTGGCAGCATCGCTGCTTGTAAGCATCACGGGCAGGGAGACTGGAGCAACATCTCAGGATGACAGTGATCCAGAGCACACAGCCAAGATTTTATCTTAGGGATGAGTCTGCTCTGTGTATCCCAGTCAGCGTGCAGACTCAAAACTCCATAGAACATCTGTGGAGAGACCTGAAGATGATAGCTCACAGACGCCAGCAGAAAAGGAAGGATCAGAAAAGCAGGCATTTACTTTCGTTAAACATGAGCGCCACCATATGGACGCGCATAGAACTACAGCCACATGGCATCCCTAATGTTCCATCACTGTCGCCTATGACCGGGGCGATAGATCAAGCAGAGAAGAGCCAGATTAAAATAGGCCTACTTTGTGGTGTCTATATTTCCGAAAGTTTATACCCAAAACTTTTTTTCATAGCATTGCTGAAAAGCTATGCCATACTTTGATACTGTTATGTCTTTTATGTCATAATCTATAGAGTATTAAATAGCCTACATACAGACCACTGTATGTTTGGGATACAGGACAATTAAAGGCTACAAACAACATATTTGTGGGCATGAAATGTTCGACCACAAAACACACCCTTACTAAACACACCCTTACAAAACACACCCTTACAAAACACACCCCTTGGCTCAGGCTGAAAACAAGCCGTCTCTTTGACGCCCCCGTCCAGGTCTAATAAGAGACTGCAGTATGGTCTCCTTTACAACCCCTAATAACCCTTCCTGCAACTATTGAGTGTTGGTCCTCATTACACAGAACTGGAGCCTGAGGATCAACAACACAGAGCCTCACTTTTAAACCAGTTTGACGGGTAAAGGTGCGTGGGGAGGTGCTTTGTCCACGCACATTTCCAGGTAGGATCCAGGTAAAGACAAACTACACCCGGAGCCCTCAAAGAAAAGGGGATCTTTAAAAAAATCCTGCCCCAAAAACTCAGCATGGCGTTGACTTTAGTGCTTAGCACGTTTGTAAGCTGTGTTTACGTCGTGACGGGTCATTTAGACCATGGTGCATTCGATATGAGTTCGTCTGTTCGCTCGGTGTGCAAACCCATCCCCCACACCCTCTCCCTCTGCAGCGGGGTGGGTTACCGGGAGATGCGCCTGCCAAACCTGCTGGGCCACGATTCGTTAAAAGAAGCTCAACAGCAGTCCGCATCGTGGCTTCCTCTGGTGTCCAAACTCTGTCACCGGGACACTAAGAAGTTTCTGTGCTCTCTGTTCGCACCGGTATGCTTACCGGAGCTTACCGGCCCGGTGAGTCCGTGCCGGGAACTGTGCGAGGCTGTGCGGGACGGCTGCGTCCCTGTCATGAGGGCGTTCGGGTTCCCGTGGCCGGACATGTTTAACTGCAGCCGCTTCCCGCAACGGACTGAACTATGCGTCCCCGTTACCGGAGGATCGAAGACCAGAGACGTGGAACGAGAGAACATGGGCCACGAAGAGGATGCTCTGAAAGGTAAATGTTTTTTAGTAGGCCTAGTTGTCACACGTAGACCTCTGCTACACAATTATGGTCACACGATCACATCAATACAAAACATGCCGTTGTGTGTCTTCAGGATCGGTGATCTGTGACGCGTGCAGCCTGGCCAATGAGGGCAATATGGACATTCAGAACAACTTCTGCAATAGCTCCTATGGTGAGAAAGGGAGGAGATATATGCAGACGTTACACTATGTACCCTATCTCCCTGTCTAGACTAGACCAGGTAAGTCAAGTTGTTGGGAAAGCCATTGAAATAAAGCCTGTGGTCTTACAGTTTGTCCCCTCTTTTCCTGTTTATCTTCCTACAGCCTTCAAGCTGCGCCTGGGCAGTGTGTCTGTGGTGGGAGGGGACCGCCGTGTGGTGCCTCTGGGCCGGAGCCGCATCCTGAGGTGGGCGGGTGGAGGAGCGGAGAGGGCGGAGGGGGTCGGGGGGGCCATGGCCCACAGCGCCCTCTGGCTGTTGGATGGGGGCACGTGCACCTGCCCTGGCCTGGATGACACAGAAGGCCCCCAGAAAGACGGAGAGGAAGGGGGCCACGGTGGGGAGGGGAAGGCCTGGTGGTACCTGGGACTTGCAGAGGCCCAGGAAGGGAGGCTGGTCCTTTCAAGGCTGGTGAGATGGACCAAGGGGGACAAAGAGCTGAAAAAGTTCATCAGGAGCACCATGAAACAGCCCTGCTGAGGAGGAAACAAACTGACCCTTCCCCCTGCCTCCCCCCGCCTCCATCACTCCCCATCCAAGACACAGGAAACTACCGGATCCATGTTACTATTCTTCTGGACCAGTGGTCCCCAACCCTGGTTCCGTCCTGAATGTTTTAGATGTTTCCCTGCTCCAGCACACCTGATTCAAATGACTGGGTCGTTATCAAGCTCTGCGGAAGCCTCATAATTAGAATCAGGTGTGCTGGAGCAGGGAAACCTCTGTGGCTCTCGAGGACCAGGATTGGGAACCACTTTTCTGGACATACAGACCATAACAACATGAAAGTTGATGAGAAGCTCTCACCTTTCAGATGAATGGACAGTTGTGGGAAGGGGGATGCTGTGTTTCAGGGCTCTGTACAGAACCCCAGCCATCCACACTGCTGTGGTGCTGAACTAGAAAACATAGGGTGGGGTTAGAATGAAAGGCCTGAGAGAAGCTTCCAGAACCTGGCTGAAGGTTTTCTTCAGACCTTGTTGTATTTACATGTTAAACATAATTTCTACAGCGTCATTTCAACAAAGCAACATTTTCACTGTATGTATTGATCTTACAAGTTCAAACCAAGCCTCTTAGAGCCTAGCATGTATATGTTACCGGATGGTGTTGATGTAATTAACTGATGTTCAATACATTTTCATAAAATGACCCATAAATACTGCATTCATTGGAGTTCTGGATCTTTCTGTTGTTTTGGTGGGAGAAGGCAACCTAACTCCACACACACACCTCACACCTGGTGCTGTAACCTGAACCCCAACCCATCTCTCTCTCTCCACCCTTTCCACCTACTCTCCTTCTCTCCTTATGTCTATGGTTTTATCCATCTACCTGTCTTCCCTGAGTGACTATGTGTGTGTGTTTGAAAGGAGTGATACAGCAGAGACAGGCAAGTTCTTATAGATAGACTTTTGTTGAAATCATGCCCTGTTTGTGACCAAACATCGAAGCAGCAGGTAATAATGAATAATTGAAGTCTCCAGCTCTATTACGTTATCTCCTTCACACACATATAGAGTCAGACGAGCTCTCTGGACAGCATCTTAGTCCTGCACACACCGAGCAAGTGGTTACAAAACAGGTGAGTTCCATACTGTTCTGTTATTGTTTCTGAAGATTGTTGTACATCTGTGGGAACGTAAACCTTTTCAGGAAACCTAACAATCATACTGTGATACATTATGATGCTGAGGTTATGGTCTATATTGGGTCTGATGGGTTGTGTTCAACGTGTGAGTTCATGCTTTGTTTTCCGCAGCTTAGGATGGTGTCACCTGCCATAGCGCTAGCTTTCCTCCCCCTCCTGCTGACGTTAATCATCCGCTACCGGTACTACTTTGTACTGTTCTACCGGGCGGTGTTGGTGAGGGTGTGGAACGACTGTGTGACGGGGCTGAGCAGAGAGGAGAGGGCCTTCCAGTACATTCTGACCCATGCCACTCCCGGTGACCCCGACAGCATCCTGGACACCTTCGACTTCTGGTGCAGCAAGGTCGAGTTCATCAGTAATATTGGACCTAAGAAAGGTGAGCACACCGTGGCAATGTCGCTGGTCATGGTCAAACCACAAGACAGTCGGTTCAACCTTTCTAAAAGCTGTGGTCAGTGTTTTCTTGGTACTCTCAAAGTACAAGAGTAGAAGATTTCAATCTAATGTCACAAGTTCATATATCTCATTAAGCACGGTTTGGTATTTTTGATGAAGGTAAGGATTGAGGCAGATCTGGGCTGTGTTTACAGTGCTTGGCGGATAGCAGATTATGTGAGTGGCACTAAGAATAACAGGAGTTGTGATGCCGTATACTCTCTCCAAACCCTACATGTTATTTATCCCCTGAAGAAATCCTATTATGTAAAGTGAGCCATTGAACCAGGTGAGAGGTATATGGTGGCAATGTGGTTATCGCTCCCAACAAGGAGATCGTGAGTTCGAATCTCGGGCCTGACTGATTTCTCTGGGTGGCGTCTGCACGTGTCTTCTCTCTGGGTACTCTGCCCCTAGTGAATGAATGAGTGAATGGTTGTCTGTAACTGTCTGTGTGGTTAGCTCTGCGACTAGCTGGCCACAGTCCAGGTTGCACCCTGCCTAAGGCCTGAAAGTATCTGGAATAGGCTCCAGTCACCCGTGACTGTAGTCTGGAATAAGGGGCACCCCTAATAAGCAGTAGATGAATGAACCAGCTGATGGTGCCATTCTGCTCTAAGAATCATTGCCGAACTTCTATTGACTAAAGTGGGACTTTTTCAAAATGTTTGTGTGTGTGTAGGTAAGATCCTGGACCGCCTCCTGTCTGAGCAGTGCCCCCTGACCGTGTTGGAGCTGGGGGCCCACTGCGGGTACAGCACGGTGCGCATCGCCCGGGCCCTCCCCCTGGGCGCCAGGCTGTACAGCGTGGAGATGGACCAGAGGAACGCCACCATCGCTGAGAAGATCATCCGTCTGGCTGGCTTCGACGATGACACGGTGAAAGGGGAGGGGCTTATTAAGACCAGCTGTTTCGTCATGTCATGAATGCTACCGCTAATGACCTATAATCCGTTGGTCACGCATGACGTTGTGTACGTCTGCCTGTATGCGTGTGGCAGGTTGAGTTGATCGTGAATCCGTCCGACGAGGTCATCCCTAAACTGCGGTCGGAGTATGGCCTGGAGCGCTTGGATTTTGTGTTCATGGACCACTGGAAGAAGTGCTATCGCCCTGACCTGCAGGTGATATACGTCACATTCACAACCTCACCTGTTGAATTTTATAATCCCACATACCTCCTACATGACATCTTGACTTCACCCGTAATATATTGCAGTTATAACTGAATCATAATTACTTTATTGAGGGGAAACTCTTTAACAACCACGGTACACAGTCCCGTCAATGCACACAGGGGTAAGGGTGTAGAAGAAAAAGAGGACTGCAAGACAGTTACAGGCATTTACGTATGCGCACTCACTCATTTTTCAACACTATCTTTACTAACTTCATCCATAAAACATTCTAGTCCTTGTGACTTGATCGTTAAATCTTCCATTACACATGTCCTAGTCCAGGTGTCACCAACCCTGGTCCTCGAGGGCTACTGTCCTGAAGGTTTTAGATGTTTCCCTGCTCCAGCAAAAGTGATTTTTATTCATGTTTCCCTGCTCTCCCCTGAGTCCATTCATTAGAACCAGGTGTGCAGGGAAACATCTAAAACTGTCAGGACAGTAGCCCTCGAGGACCAGGGTTGGTGACACATGACCTAGTCTATTGCCTTGGTAGTTGTGACTTGAATGACCTGAGCCTCCCCTCCCTATCTCTGCAGGCTCTGGAGGGCTCTGGTTTGCTGGGGAAGGGCTCCATGATCCTGGCTGACAACGTGTTGTTCCCTGGAGCCCCTAACTTCCTCAGGCATGTCCGTGGGTGCGGCCTGTACGAGTGGAAGATCCACAGATCCTCTCTGGAGTACATCAAGGGCATCAGGGATGGCATGGCTGAGCTGGTGTACCAGGGAGTCAAGTAGACGCACAGGGTCAAACACAAGAGCACGCGGTTGAACTGTAGAACTAAAACACACCAGCATTATATAGTGTTGTGGTCACTGCCATTTGTTACTAATGTTATAATAATAATAATACAGAAAATCACAAGACAGTGGGAAATGCTCCCTTTCCATTCAAACGCTGGGTTATTATGGTTGTATTGTCCCCTGGAAGTAACCAAAAATACACATTTTATGAGAATAAGAGTGTTTTATTGAATAAAATCTGTGGCCGCATGGAAGTTTCCAAATTATGTACATAAACAATGTTACACATTCCGTTCTTTTATTTACACAAACACACCCAAAAGGGAATAACCTGTCAAACGGTTAAAACACAGGAAGTGGAAATGCTCATGGTCGGAGTGGAACACGTTGACCAATAGGACTTGAAGCAAAGTGCAGTCCTGGACTTCTGCTTTCAGTTCACTGTTCAGCTCCTTCCTCTGGGGCTAATGACGGCCGACAGACAAATAGGTCCAAGTTCACACGCTGACGCCACACTGTTAATACTGAGAGCATGCGTCCTTGGGACACAGGAAGCATGGGAGGGTGTGGGGGGGTGTAGAGTAGATAGGATTCAGGTCTGTAGTCACAACACGTGTCATCTTGTGACCTTTGCGAAAAGGGCAGAAAAGAGCGGAGAAACTCGAAATGCAAACCTGTCGAGGGGCTTCGGTGACACACACACACTTCACTAAGCAGTAAAAAACCCTCTTTGCAGTGTCACCAGTTTTAGAAGGTGTGACTGAGATCAGCAGACAGCTTCAGCTTCATCAGCAGAGTCCTAACAGACCAAGGCTCATCTAAATCATCCACTGATCCTGGTCTTGGATCGCTCCCTCCATATCAACCTGATGCAAAAGAGAGAGAGAGAGATCATTAGTTTGGAGAATAACCTCACAGTATACACACAGTATAATGAACCATAACCTCACAGTATAACACACAGTATAATGAACCATAACCTCACAGTATAACACTAGTATAATGAACCATAACCTCACAGTGTAACACTAGTATAATGAACCATAACCTCACAGTGTAACTAGTAAAATGAACCATAACCTCACGGTATAACACTAGTATAATGAACCATAACCTCACAGTATAACACTAGTATAATGAACCATAACCTCACAGTATACACACAGTATAATGAACCATAACCTCACAGTATAACACTAGTATAATGAACCATAACCTCACAGTGTAACACTAGTATAATGAACCATAACCTCACAGTATAACACTAGTATAATGAACCATAACCTCACAGTGTAACACTAGTATAATGAACCATAACCTCACAGTGTAACTAGTAAAATGAACCATAACCTCACGGTATAACACTAGTATAATGAACCATAACCTCACAGTATAACACACAGTATAATGAACCATAACCTTACAGTGTAACACACAGTACAATGAACCATAACCTCACAGTGTAACACTAGTATAATGAACCATAACCTCACAGTGTAACTAGTAAAATGAACCATAACCTCACAGTATAACACTAGTACAATGAACCATAACCTCACAGTGTAACACTAGTATAATGAACCATAACCTCACAGTGTAACTAGTAAAATGAACCATAACCTCACAGTGTAACATTAGTATAATCCTCACAGTGTAACACTAGTATAATATACCTAAACCTCACAATAGCATGGATTAAGTAGGCTAAGCCCTTAACACAAGTTCAAATTTGCTGCATATCTCTCTCTCTCTCCCTGCCTTTCCTGTCACACTTCATTCCTAAACTGTCTACTCAAGCATGAAAGCTGTTACGACCATGCCATAACAGTGGCAGGAACATCTTGCCTCGTTGATCTCTCCATCGTCAGGTGATTCATTGTAGTCGTTCATCTCGTCCATGTCCTGCATGTCCTCTTCATCCTCCGAGTCTTCCTCACTGTCCTCCTCATCTTCGTCGTCCTCCTCCTCCTCTTCGTCAAACGTTGGCTGCATGTAAACAGACCAGACCCCAGTAAACAGATATTAATACTGCCATCAGTCAAGCTAGTCTGTAACAGCACATTCAGGTATTAGAGCCAATGTCAGGTATATGCACAATTGCAGAGTGTATTTCCCTAGTTTTTACGAGGCAAAGGTCCCATTTATTTTAGCTTATTGCTCATTTTAAGAATCGTAAAAATATGGTCCGAGTAAATTGATTATGTCACCTCAACAACCTAAAAGAGCCACATGAAGCCTCATGTGTAGTCCTTGGTATTTAGTACCTTGAACAAAGCTTACTTAGCAGTGCATAATTACACATTAACAGATCGACTTCAGCTCTCTCTGGGGCCAAGTACATGCCAGGGCCTAGGGCAATGACCTTTACCCCAACACCTAATCACAAAACTCACTTTCAATTATACAGACTTCTGCAATGTAACAGCAAACTTAATGACCCTTCTTAGAGGAGATAGAACTCTCTAGAACAGGGGTGGGCAATCCTGGTCCTCGAGGGCCGCTGTCCTGAAGGTTTTAGATGTTTCCATGCTCTAGCACACCTGATTCAAATCAGCTCTGTGGAAGACTGGTCATTATTATCAGGTGTGCTAGAGCAGGGAAACATCTAAAAACAGTGGCCCTTGAGGACCAGAATTGCCCACCCCTGCTCTAGAACATTCTAGAATGCCAGATATCCTGGTTTCCCACCAGGAACATGTGAAGAAGTATCACATGTCATAGGATGTCAACACTGTGGATGTGCATGGGATACTTGGATGGGATTCTATCTCCTGTTGCCAACGCAACAGGAAAGGAGTTAGAGGTAGAACACATAATGTCTGGCTTTTTCTTCTTCACATGGGCCTCGGCCTCCACTGTCTTCACCTGCTCTGCCCTTTCACTTTACCTTCTGAGCCTTTTCCTGTGTGAAAAGGAGTGAACCTGCTTTAGGCTGGGGGAGGGACGGGCTCTGATTAAGAACACCACACATGAACATCCAAATGGGCCGAGTGGCTGCCCTGGACAAGCTTGGGCTGCCGTACAACTTATGAAAAGCGAGCTTTGGAAGTTTGGAGTTGGATTACCTCAAAAATGGGCTTTCCAATTGGCATCAAGTTGTTGTCCTTCTCAGCTATGCTCTGCAACTAAGAAAAGAAAAACACAAGTTATGACCAGAAGGATTTGATCTGAGCCAGTCTGGATAGTTAGCGGCTGGTACAGTTAGCAACTACCCAGGTCTGATGATGCTGCTCTTGTTGGTGTAACTCGGTCTCGTCGACGCAGGGACGGTCCAGGTTAAACCACAGTGACTCCGTCATTCGAGGAAACAGCGATGGGAATAACGTCGACATCTGTGTGTGTGTTAGGCAAACATAACATGTGACAACACAAGGATGATGGCAAACATGATCTGTTCCATTTTCCACATCTGCATATAGTACCATTTTGCACTATCTGTACATACAACACTGTAAATACTGTAAAAATACTGTAACATTTTGTACAATAAAGCTGTATATTTGTACTTCCAGATCACTATTAATGCCCTGTACATATTATCTATATATTCTGCATATGCTGCCTGTTTTGCACTTCTGGTTGGATGCTAACTTCATTTCGTTACCCTGTACTTGTACGTGTGTAATGACATTACATTTGAATCTAATCAAAACAAAGTTATACAAATCTTTATGTATATGATGTTATCTAGTAGTAGGAAAAGTGCCTTGCTAACAGCACAAGTCTGCTGTAAATAAATAAATGCTTCGTTTTCACCCCAACACTTAGTATCTGACTTAACCATTTGTAACCTAACCTTATAAACCATTAATTGTTGTTAAGATAAGTAAACAGTTACCTTTTAGCAGTTTGTTAAGATAAATAAAAATAAAAACTCGAAGTGAATTTCAAAAACCTACTTCCGCCTTCAGCGGCCACATGTGTTCACCCGTTAATCAGCCGGGTTATCTCTTGAACCAGTAAGCAGTTCCCACTAACTGTGTCATTGTACAGGGCTTCTATACGCCGAGAAAATATTTGGTGCTTATTTTGAATACTTGAAGATTCATATTATCAATGTATTTTGTCAGTTTGGTTTACGATTTTTGGGTTACACGAGGACGTGTGCAAGACTTTTGACCAAGCCAAACATTTATAACTTTGCTGTGTTTTATAGGTGTGCTATCTCTTGGTCTTTTTCCGCTTATTCACAGTAAAGGTGCAAATCATGTGAGCCTGGCTTGACTGCGTTCCAATGCAGGGACACCTTGACCTCTGAGTTGGCTAACATTAAAATCTTCAGGAGATTACACAAAAATAAAACTGCCTTTCAAAATATAATGGGTATTTCATGTACACACTGAAACATGTTCTCTAACGTGGTTGATGATAGACAAGATTTAGGGTAATTTGCCCTTTTAGTCTAAATGTTTATACAACTTTAAATCATTGTGGATTATGTCTTCGTAAACTTGAGAAAAGTGCCCTCCCCCAACACAAGCTACACACAATCACACACACACACACACACACACACACACACACACACACACACACATTTAGCCACGCACACATACACACAATCACACAGTCACACACACAAACAAAAGAAGCAGACTTTGCTCAGAGAACTTTCTGGAATGATAGTGGGAGTCATTCAGTCATTCACATGCCAGAGGACAAGTGGGATAGAAAAACTCCTCTCCCCTTCTCACACTCACAGTCCACTCAGGGTCAGAGACACACTGGCCAGCTTCCAGGACTAGAGGAAGCTCTTCAGACACAGGGTTGGTTGCTTTCATGTGAAGGTAAGTTCACCCACACTGACCTTTATCTCTAATGAGTGATTTTGCTCTCTCTCTCACGCTCTGAATGTATTGTTATTCAATTACATTGATCAAATTAATCATTGTAAATATATTATTTTGTCATGTTTAGGTCCAATATAGACATATTTGGCATGTGTGTTGTGTTACTTTGCGTATGTTTGCAACTTATTTTGTAATCTCAGGACAGATACGTACCAGCGCCTATATTTCTGAACAGTGTCTCTTTTATCAAGTAAGTTTTTCTGAGACAGGGTTCCAAAAGATTATGTTTATCGTCTTTGTGTACAAAAGGTAAATCATAATGACCCTAAGGCAGCACAAGGATTAAGTTATTATGTCTGGCTATTTACTTGACCTTGCACTTCCCAATTTGGTGCAGGAAGCGGTAGATATGAGTCTGAAGGTGGTAACTGTGTTATAACCTTCCCACAGAATCATGTGGTGTGTGTGGACGTTGCTGCTAGCCTTGGTCAGCGAGTCTCTGGCTCTAGACAAGCTCAATATGTGCATGGATGCCATGCACCACAAGACTGAACCTGGACCTGAGGGAAAGCTGTACCAGCAGGTAGTGACATCACAACTCTGGCACATGTGTGTGTGTGTGTGTGTGTGTGTGTGTGTGTGTGTGTGTGTAGGTCTCTATCAAACACCCAGTCTCTCTTTCTCCATCCTTGTCTGTCCTCCACTGACTCTGTCTGTCCAGTGTGCCCCCTGGCGTGAGAACGCATGCTGCACGGCTAACACCAGCGAGGAGGCGCATGCTGACGACTCGTACCTGTACAACTTCAACTGGAACCACTGTGGCATGATGTCCTCCGAGTGCAAGGCACACTTCACACAGGACACCTGCTTCTACGAGTGTTCTCCTCATCTAGGGCCCTGGATTCAGAAGGTAGTGTGTGTGTCTGTGTGCGTGTGTGTGGTGTGTGTGCGTGTGTGTGTGTATGTGTGTGTGTGTGTGTGTGTGTGTGTGCGTGCAGGCATGCAAATGTATTTGTTTTTTACGACCAAAAGCATGAAGACAATTGGGTTGAGCTAGTATACTGCCCCCTTAACACTATAAATACATATATATATTCAAGTTCACATTTATTCAAGTTTATTTCCAAAAAACATTTAGAAATATGGGTTTGCGATAATGAGACAACTGTGTGTGCAGGTGGACCAATCCTGGCGTAAGGAGCGGATCTTAAATGTTCCTCTGTGTAAAGAAGATTGTGAAAGCTGGTGGAATGACTGCAAGAACGATTTCACCTGCAAAGAGGACTGGCACTATGGCTGGAACTGGACCACAGGTCACAACCACTCTCTCAACTACTTGTATTTTGTTATGGTTGAATCTTTGCCAAACTAAGAATCTCACGTTTGCTTTTGTCTCCTCTCTCCCAGGTCGTAATGTCTGTCCCAAGGCTTCTGTTTGTCGGAAGTGGACTGAGGTGTTCCCCACACCTAAGTCAATGTGTGAGGGCATCTGGTCTAAGTCCTACCTCTACACCACTTTACCGAAGAACTCAGGGCGCTGCATGCAGCTCTGGTTCACTGGGGAAAACCCCAATAAGAAGGTGGCAGAATACTACCTGAACCATGCCAGCTGGCAGCGTCTCTCTCTGGAAACACTCCTCTTCCTGGTGTCCCTGTCTGTAGGCACGGTGCTTCTGTAAAGAAAATGGGACACTTTCCTTCTCTCCATCTTCGCCTTCCTTCCTCTTGCGAGCTGCCATTTGCCTCCATTCCTTCTCCTCTCTGCCAAGGGCTGCAGCCACAGAGCCACACTGCCCCCCCCCCCCCCCCCCCCCCATCCACACAGCCACGAGGATCTCCCACTGCTCCTGCAGGATAGGAGGGCTGCTTGAACGCCCCACACAGCATCACATGACCACGCTGGGGTTTGGGCCCCTCCGATGCTCAGTAATTATGGGGTTTCTGTCTGAGCGCATGTGCATGTGTGCCACGTCTGTTGGTTTTATATTTCCTTTGAAGACCAAGATGCTTTTTTAAATTACTGGCAGCGGAGTGAGGTCATCAAAGAAGTCGTAATAAAGAAAGGTGTGGCCTGGGGTGGGGATACTGTCTACTTAGGCTTAGGCTACTTACATTTACATTTAGTCATTTAGCAGATGCTCTTATCCAGAGCTTACAGAAAGTACAAAGATGTCCCCCCAGAGGCAAGTAGGGTGAAGGGCCTTGCCCAAGGACACAACATCATGATAGCACAGCGAGGAATCGAACCAGCAACCTTCTGATTACTAGTCCAATTCCCTAACCCCTCAGCCACCTACTTAGAAATAGTTGGCTGGACCTGATGTTAGTTCCCTCCAAGATCACAATGACTCTTATAGACTTCTTGCTCTTGTTGGTCAGTTATAACCAATTTGAAATGATTGTACTCACTGTGAGGTCTATTATTATTGCTTGTTTTCTTACAGGTATATTATCTTGCACTTTTTGAGGTTCAAGTTATTTCATTGTAACTTGTTTAACTGAATGCTTTTGTGTTTCTTCCCTTTGGCTCTTGTTTGGTTTCCCACAATGCTATGCTTCATATTCTGGCTACCCGCAATGTTTGGAGCTATATTGTTGTTATGATCAGTGACCTATGCTCTTTTGTAAAGCTCTCTCTCGGAAGTCGCTTTGGATAAAAGTGTCTGCTAAATGAATAAATGTCATGTACTGTCGCTGTCACGCATCATTTTGCATTCATTAGATATATCTTTCTTTTGTACACTGTTTTCCAGGAACACATGCACACTCAGGCTGATGACATAAGCAGTTATTGCAGGAAGCTGGGCCAGTAATAGTCATCGATAGCTGAAAGCCAGTTCCTTTGGACAGCCCCACCTTATTCACTGACTGCGTATGTGTGTGTGTGTGTGTACATATGTGTGTGTATGCACACAAAACATGTTAAAAGAACACATAACACTGCAAGAGTTGCTTAAAAAACATATTTACAAAATAGTTCACAGTATTTGCATAGTTTTCCTGCAGTCTGTCATTACAGCCCCTAGGTGGACCCATCCAACTTGGAACCCTTCAAATCCAGAGAGTCCAATAGAAATTCCTTCAGAAGATTCTGAAATTGTTTCATATTCTTTTCTCATGGGCCAAGTACTTAAACAGTGTATTGGGAACTGGGAACGGGAGAAATGCAGATATGCGCCCTGATTTGACAGAAACCGTCTTGGATCCAATGAGAGCCTAACGGGAGCCTGTAAATAAAGAGGTGTAGTGGGAACATGTCAGTGGAACATCTACAGTGGGGCTCCTGCTCTGCTGACGGGCCTGGCCGAGTTTCAACAAACAGGATGTCAATGCGATTGCTGCGGTCAGCTTGAGAGAATCCCCCTGAATATCTGATCTTAGGCGACATGTTGGTAGAGTAGTTAGAAAATAATACGGTGGCGTCGTTCTCGTTGTGTTTGAAAGCCGTTCAAAGGGAAATAAAGAGCATTGGTCTGGAGTTAGATCGCGTGCTCCATCTCCCCCCCCCCCCCCACTCCCTACAGCGCGGTCTGGATTTACATACTCTGATTTCCGTGGGAAGCTCGAGCGGCAGATCGTCCATGGCAGAACTTTCAGGAACTCAGGAAACAGCGAGGAACCCACTTCTGATCTCGCTCTAATTCTGCCGCTCTTAGAACACGAGCACGGGGATCCTTCTAACCGGGGATCGAGATCACGAGTTATCGAGTTGGTAGCGCCTTTTTAGACTCGGGAAACCCGAGTTTTCTCCGACTTTGCGGGGCTGTGGCCATGGCCGGTGGTGGTGGTGGGGTGTCGCCGCTGGGGCTCGCGCCTCCTCCGTTGTGGTATCACCGGGACCTGAGTCGCGCGGCCGCCGAGGAGCTCCTGGCCCGCGCGGGGAGGGACGGCAGCTTTCTGGTCCGGGATAGCGAGAGTGTGAACGGGGCTTACGCTTTGTGTGTGCTGTAAGTAGTTTCATCTATTTTAGATCCCATTTGCAGTGTTGATCTAAACTAGAAGTGCTCTGGTCTCTGTCGGTTAAACGCGTTTCTTTTGTATGTTTATTTTCTCCGTGTTTACTACATTGTTTACAACAACACTGCTCCCTAACACCGTCTGATATGTTTGATAGGGTTTTACTTGTGTGTATTTATGTTTTTGATGACTGCAAATGCGATGGCAACCTCTCACCAGGCCCAAATGTACAACTCACCAACATTGAGGGGCAAAGAAAGTTTGTCATCAGTGCTGGCCTGTTATTCAGTAAAGGGAGTCTCACTATGAGAAATGCAACTGTCTAAAGTACTGAAATAGATCTTTTTCAGCCTGGTTGGTGAGTGTAACACTGTACACGTTCGACCCAGGCTGCATAAAACACTCTGTAAGCCAGAAATAATACAGCTGTTGACAACTCATGGATACCACATGTGTACATAGTTTACCCCCAACAGAGAAATGTGTGTGTGTGGATGTGTGTGATTCATGGCCAGTTTGACCCAGTAAAGACTGGTAAATATAGGAGTCTCCTCCCATGACAAGGACCATTGACTAGCTCCAGACCTAGAGGAGAGAGAGATGCTGTGGAAATTCAGACAAGGCTTCTGTCTTGTCCTAAATACGATGAGGGAAATTACTTTATGTTATTCCCTCTTAAAAGCTGCCATGGATGTGATAAAAGCAGATGATAGTTTAAGTGTACATGAGGTTATATGAGGTACTAATACCTCATTTAGCAGTTTATCCAAAGCGACTTACAGTAAGTACAGGGACATTTTCCCTGAGGAAAGTAGGGTGAAGTGCCTTGCCCAAGGACACAACATCACATAGCCACAGCCGGGGCTCGAACTCGCAACCTTCCGATCATGAGGCCAACGCCTTAACCCGCTGAGCCATCTGACTCCCTCTCCGTGAGAACACCACGATGAGCCGAGTCAAAGTTCAAACGTTCAGGGCGAGTTCTCCCAACCAATGAGAAGATGCCTTTGAATACCCAAATGAGCCCTCTCACACTGTAGAGCAACGCTCCAGTTCATCCTGAAACCAGTAAACAGACGCGGGGGAGGAGTGTTGGTCAGAACACACAAACACACAAAGGTCAGGTTGTGTGCGTTCAGTTCACATCTCCTTTCACCTCTGCTCAGTCCCGCTCGGACGGTGTTGGAAACAGACCCAAGCGCAGAGCAGAACACAGACCAGAGAGGAGCCACATCACATCTAGTCCCTTTAGTTCCACTTCACTGCAACCCTAACCACTTCTGGTTTCGAGTAATACTATGAGTGTGTAGGACAGTGCTGTCAAACCGTGCCATCGAGAGCCAAGAGGGTGCAGGTTTACCTGTCAGCCAAGCAACAACACACCAGCTGATTTCAATAACAAGGTGCTCTGCTTGGTGTAATCAGCTGGTGTTGTTGTTGCCTGGTTGAAGTGAAGACCTGCACCCTCTTGGCCCCCGATGGCAGGAGTTTGACCCCCCTGGTGTTGGAGCTGGAGCTGAAGTGTGTGGTGGTGGTGGGGGGTGGGGACGACATTTTGTGTGTTGACTCGTCCCACATGATTTGTCTCCCCGAAGGTGCGTGTGGTTGGATTGAGAGCCCGGGCTTCCTCCAGCGGGAGGGTTCATGGAGGGGTGGTGCTGGAGGGGGTGGGGGGGTGGGGGGTGGGGGTGGGGGGTGCTGCAGGTTCAAACATGCTGACTCAGAGACTCGGGGCTGGGAGAACATGTGTGTGTGTGTGTGTGTGGGTGTCTGTGTTCAGGTATTGACCAAGGGGGTGATCAGCTAACATTCCTTTACACAAACACACACACGTGTGTGTGTGTGTGTTTTGCCTGCATGCTGATGTGTTTGTAATACAGTGGAGGAGATGCTACTGTAAACACACTGAGAGACTTGACCCTCGCTGCACCCCCCCCCCCCCCCCTCCCCCCGCCCCTCCACCACCAATTAATTCCTGTTATAGTTTGGTTGCAGCTGAAACAATGGTATTTACCCCACAGAAAAGTCAAACAGCAGCAAACTAACCTGACAGCAAGGAAAGGTGTGTGTGTGTGGACGTATGTTCGTGTGTGTGTGTGTGTGTGTGGGCGTATGTTTGTGTGTGTGTGGACATATGTTTGTGTGTGTGTGTGCGTGTGTGGATGTATGTTTGTGTGTGTGTGTGGGGGCGTATGTTTGTGTGTGTGTGTGTGTGTGGACGTATGTGTGTGTGTGTGTGGGCATATTTTTGTGTGTGTGGGCGTATGTTTGTGTTCACTCTGTCAAGACTGTATAACCACAGGGAAGCTGTGGAAATCCATCTATATTAAACCCCTGAAAACCAAAGAAATAAGGGCCCAGCCCTGAGGCTGTGTGTGTGTGTGTGTGTGTGTGTGTAATACGTGTGTCTGTGTGTGCGCAAGTTTCTTTAGACTTTTTGTACGCAATCATCAAAGACGGTTTCATTTCCCGGCCTTCAAAATCATATTTTACAGTAATATTACAGTTAATTATAAAGAGAGAAGAAATCTAAAACACACCCCCTCTCTAAAGGAATACAATGCATACTTTGTGCAAAGATAGCCTCATGGCCCAAATACGGGACAAACACAAGTTCAATAAAGAGCGACACGTTCCCACGATCCTAGACGACGTCCCAGTCTGCACACAGACGCACAGATACAAGCGACAGAGGTGTGTTTGTGTGCCATGAAGTCCCGCCATGCTCATAAACCTGACAGACAGCGACAGGTGACGCCCCCATACACACTGCCTGTCAGGGAATATGTCATTCCTATGGTATCCATAAAACGTCATTGTGTGAACTCCCCCCCCCACCCCCCTCCCTGTCTCCCCTCCTTGCATCTCTCCCCCTCCTCACATTCCTGCTTTTCTCCTTCCTTCCACCTCTGCCTTTCTCCCCCTTTCCCTGCTGACTCTGTTTCTCTCCTTCTCCTCCAGGTTCCAGAAACACGTTCACACGTACCGGATTCTCCCTGACGAGGAGGGCTTTCTAGCTGTCCAGGTACGGCCGGGAACACACACACGCACACACACACACACTCTCTTGTGGTTGTAGCAGGGAAGTGTGTTTCCCTGCCTGTATGACTGGAGGATACTGTAACACAAAGAAGCAGGTCTGAGAATCTGTGAAGTAGCAGCTGGTGTGTTACTGTGCTTGTGTTTGCTTTGTGATCCATAGCCTGCACACACACACATTCAGACCCTGCCCCTCTCTCTCTCTCTCTCTATCACACACACACACTACCTCTCACACACTCAGACACACTTACACCCATATATGAGCACATTCACAGCGGCGTCTTTGTGCTTTTCCCAACAGCTGTGGCCCACCCCCACCCCATCACCACACACACACACACACACACATAGACACACACACACACACTGTACCTCCTCCACCCCTACCCACTCCAGACCAGCGTAAACCATGTCCTTATCCTGAACATTTCAAATAGGGGGGGGGCAGATTAGCCATTCAGATAAGTTAGGGTGTCACATGGGTTATGAACTAGCTAACGCTAACAAATCAAACCACTGCAGAATAATGATGAAGTCCCCCTTCCCATCATTCTGAATCGTGTCTTTCTGCCCTCCCTCCCTCCCTCCTCCCCGCCCTCCTCCCTCCCTCTTCCCCTCCCTCTTCCCCTCCCTCTCCCCCTCCCTCCCTCCCCCCCTCCCTCCCTCCCCCCCCTGCTGCCGTCTCTGGCAGACGTCACAGGGGGTGCAGCCTAAGCGCTTCAAGACGTTACCAGAGCTGGTGCTTCTGTACCTGCAGCCCAGTCAGGGTCTGGTCAGCACCCTGCTGTACCCTGTGGAGCGAGAGGAGACCAGCTCTGAGGAGAGGGACTACTCAGGTGCGCGCACGCACGCACACACACACTGACACGCACACACACACACACACACACACACTGGAACACGTACACACACACACACACACACACACACACACTGGAACACACACACACACACACTGGAACACGCACACACACACTGGAACACACACACACACACACACACTGGAACACACACACACACACTGGAACACACACACACACAAACACACACACACAAACACACACACACACACTGACTGGTCACATGTGTTCTCTTCCTTTCTTCTGATTGGTAGATGGAGAGGATGAGAAGCCGCCCCTTCCTCCTCGCTCCGCCTCCACATCAACGTCTACGGGCCCTGACACACCTGCAGAGAGGTGTGAAACGCACACACACACACACAGGCAGAGGCACACACACTTCTCTGCCTGAAGGGGGGGCGGCTGTTGGATATGAAAACCACTTCCTGTTTAAAGCCACATCTCTCAGAGGATGCAGGGCTTTGTGGAGAAGGCGGCTGTGGGGGGTGGGGGGTGGGGACGTTGCAGTTTTGGACCCACAGCCCTCTGTGTGTGTGTGTGTGTGTGTGTGCGTGTGTGCGTGCGTGTGTATACTTGCAGCACTGGGGCAGACCAGTGAGTCAGCTGTCTGTCTGAGGAATCCCATGACCCTGAATCTGTCTGGAACAATGTCTGGACCTGTTCTGTCACCATCCTCTTTCTCTCTGTTCTCCTTTATCCCTCCATCTTTCCCTCTCGTCAGCCCCCCCCCTCTCAAACAATCTCTCATTCCTTAGTTCCCTCTCTGTCTTTTTTGTTGCAAACTGCTGGGCTGTCTTTAAGTCTGTGTTTGTTTTCTTACTCTGACATGGTGGACAGTGAACAGTGATTGCTGTGAGAAAGATACCAGTTAACCCCCGCCCCCCCCCCCCTCCCCCCCCCTTCCTTCCTCTCTCCAGCAGCCCTCCAGCAGCTAACGGCCTGAGCACCATCTCTCATGAGTACCTGAAGGGAAGCTATGCTCTGGACCTGGAGGCTGTGAAGCAGGGGGCCAGCTCTCTGCCCCACCTCAACAAGACCCTGGTGGCCTCCTGCAAGCGCCTCAACGGGTGAGACGAGGCACGGGGGCGGAGACACACGGGGGCGGAGTCAAACGGGGGCGGAGACACACGGGGGGGTGGAGTCACACGGGGGCGGAGACACACGGGGGTGGAGTCACACAGGGTGGAGACACACGGGGGGTGGAGTCACACAGGGTGGAGACACACAGGGTGGAGTCACACGGGGGCGGAGTCACACAGGACACACATCCTGGAGGTTGTTTAGCCTGACTGTGTTGGGGGGGGGGGGATGGGGGGGGGCTGTGTTTGCACCACATGTGCACTCGTCTGTTACATCATTCCCCTTGTCTGTGTTTTCTAGGGAGGTGGATAAGGTTCTCTCTGGACTCGAGATCCTGTCTAAAGTGTTTGACCAGCAAAGTGCCTTCATGGTGTCCAAGATGATCCAGCAGGTGTGTGTGTGTGTGTGTGTGCACCTTCCCGCCATGCGTGTGTTCATGCTTGTGTGGAAATAACCACGTGTGGTTTGTGTGTCTACGGCTGTGTCTGTATTCAGGAGCAAACCAAGGTGTTGCCTGTCTATACTTCTACTTCCTGTGTTTTGCAGTCGTATGTGTGACCACAGCAGCTGTCTCCTGTATATATGTAAACATATAGATGCAGAAATGCTCACACACACACACACACACACACACACACACACACACAGGCCAGAGTTTACTGAAAGTCATGAGGAAAGAGCTCTTTTGTCTTAGGAAGGAGGAACCAGCGTCCCTGGGGACGGCTGGACTAGAGAGTCACATTGTCACAGCGCGCACACAGCAGGCATGCAGTTCCTTCTGGGGGGGGGGGGGGGGGGGGCAGGGGGGGGGGGGGCAGGGGGGTGGGGGTTTCCACGGTGTAATGTTTTGCGGTCTTCAGTCAGTGAACCAGGGTGGAGACCAGGAGCTGGAAAACCTTGTCACCAAGCTGGCCATCCTGAAAGATCTGCTGTCCTCCATCGAGAAGAAGGTAACCACGCCCGCCGCTATGGGAACATGCGCCCGCAATCACCCACAGACGCTTCCACGCACGCATCAATAACACCTTGCACCGCCTGTTTGAGAGTATGTATACATGTAGTCCCAGCTCTGTGGTGGTTCATCAGCCCTGAGGGTCGAGCTGGAGCAAGAGCCCAGAATGAGTTCTCTTGTCTGGGCAAGGAGGGAGGGAGAGAGACCCTCTCTGGATAGTTTCTGGAGCTACGGGGGGAAATGTGGGGCGAGAGGTCTGTTAACATCCAGCCTTTCTCGCTCCTCTCCCCAGGCCCTGAAAGCTCTCCAGGATATGAGCTTGTCTTCTCCTTCCTCTCCTCCTCCTCTCTCCACACGCCATAGCAAAGCCATTCCCGTCCAGGCATTCGAGGTACACACACACACATCACACACATCACACACACACACACACATACTGACTGTTTCCTTCCCTCTGTTAAACCTGTTATATCCTTGGATGTTTTTAGTGTGTGTAGGCTCATTCTGTTTCGGGGACTTCCAATTCGAGAACCTCGATCTTTCAGCAACCGTTCTCTTTCGAGAATCAGCATGTTCAATGTCATGAAAGACGGACTAAGAACATCCAGCTTTGTGGCAACTCCCGTGCAACAGATTATTTAGTCAGTGTTCACTCTCTTCAAATGCTTTTGGCTGCTAGAATAGAAGAGGCAGACTGTGGCAGGGAGACACGAGCAAAGCATTTCCTCATTTACGTACCAGTGTCTGTGTGGTGGCCTCCTTCTAGCACCTTCCTGTTGACGAAGGAAGTGGTATTGTGATGATAATGAAAGGAGGACTTGGTTCTCCCTGAGCTTAGAGGAATGCAGTGAGACTCAGCCCTGGCAGGCAAGAGCAACCCACGTAACGTAGTGGGAGTCAGGTGGCTGAGCGGTTAAGGCGTCGGGCTGGTGATCAGAAGGTTCTGAGTTCGATTCCCGGCTGTGGCAACATTTACATTTTCATGTATTCATTCAGAAGACGCTTTTATCCAAAGCGACTTACAAGAGAGAGCTTTACAAAAGAACATCGGTCACTGATCATAACAACGTGATAGACCCCAAACATAGCGGGTTTATAGATTATGAAACATACATCATGAGAACCAATAAGTGCCAAGGGAAGAACTGTAAGAGCATTCAGCCGAACAAGTTTACAAATTTAAGGCAGGTACCTCCGATGGGCAGTAGTCTACTTGTAAGAAGAGAACAACAAAGCAACAACAACAGAGTTGTTAGAGTATAGAGTTTCCCCTCAGGGATCGATAGAGTAATTCTGATTCTGAACAACAAACAACAGCTGATATTTCTAAGTGCCATTAAACTCTCGGAACAAGTAAGTCTTGAGCCTTTTCTTGAAGGTGAGGAGACAGTCTGTGTTTCTGACATTAGGTTGTGTCCTTGGGCAAGACACTTCACCCTACTTGCACTTTGATGTAGGCGGAAGGGATGTAGGGATGAGGCAGCGCAGGATGGTTCGAGTCCGGGGGAGCCCTTCAGCTGTGCGGGCTGCAGTGTCAGGTCAGCTACTGCGCCCTCTGCTGGTGGATCCGGGGTATGACGGGTTTGTCTGCATCAGGTGAAGCTGGACGTGTATCTGGCAGACCTGACCAAGATAGGGAAGAGCCAGAAGCACACACTGTCTGTGGACGTGGAGGGAGGAAGACTGGTGGTGATGAAGAGGGTGAAGGACAGCCAGGAGGACTGGAACACCTTTACACACGATAAGAGTGAGGACACACAGACACACACACACGCAGACACACCCCAATGGTCAATGATGAAAAGATGTTGATGAAGAAACTTGTTTATGGTGCATTTGATCTCTCTCCCTCGCTTTCTCTCTCACCTCTACCTCTCTCTCGCTCTTCCTCTCCCTTTCTCTCCCCCTCTCTTCTCTCTCCCTCTTTTCTCCTCTCTCCCTCTCTCTTCCTCTCTCTCTCCCCCTCTTTTCTCCTCTCTCCCTC
>CM059297.1:13232500-13250000 GCA_030340665.1 Neosalanx taihuensis
TTTAACGCTAGCGTGTTACATTGACTGTGTGTGTGTGTGTGTGTGTGTGTGTGCAGGGGAGTGTGTGCTGGCTCTGAAGTCTATGATAGGCAGCACAGCGCAGCAGTTCCACACCTACCTGTCTCACAGGGGGGAGGAGACAGGAAACATCAGAGGCTCCATGAGGGTGCGGGTTCCGGCAGAGAGGATGGGCACCCGGGAGCGCCTCTACGGTCAGTGAGTGTGTGTGTGTGTGTGTGTGTGTGTGTGTGTGTCAGTGAGTGTGTGTGTGTGTCAGTGTGAGTGAGTTTGTGAGTGTGTGTCAGTGTCAGTCTCAGTTTGTGACTTTCTGTGTGTGTTTGTCAGTGTGTGTGTCTGTGTGTCCCTTGTGTCTGGGTTTGTGTGTGTGTCTAGGAGCCAGTATGTGTTTGTTTGTGTGTGTGTGTGTGAGGGGGGGTGTGAGTGTGTGTGTGTGTGCTAACCTGCCCTTTACTGTGTGTCAGAGTGGATCAGTGTGGATAAGGATGAGAGCGGTGGACCCAAAGGCAGGACATCCCTGCCCCCCCGCCCCGGAGGGCACGACTATGTCAAGTGAGCTAGCTCTCCTGCACCCCCTCATGACGCTGGCACCAGCGTGCTCTCAGCGTGTAGCGTGTCTGTAGCGTGTTCTGAGCGTGTGCTGTGTCCCGCAGGCCGTCCCTGACTCGGAAACAGGTGGGGGCGGAGCTAGGGAAGGTGAGCGAAGAGGGAGAGAAGAGCGTGAAGGAGGACACTGCTGCTAGGTAAACACACACACACTCACACACTCACTCACACTGAAACACACTCACACACTAAAACACACTCACACACTCACTCACACACACTGAAACACACTCACACACTCACACACACACACACACTCTCACTCACACTGAAACACACTCACACACACTGAAACACACTCACTCACACACACACGCACACACACTGAAACACACACACAATCTCACACACACACACACACACTGAAACACACACACACACACTGAAACGCACACACACTCACACACACACTGAAACACACACACACACATATACACACACAGGGATACTGTGTTTTAAATGAGCCTGTGTTCTAAAGCACCAAAGTGTCTGTCTTCTGAGGTCTACATCCTGTCCTTCTGCTGCTGTGTGTTTTCAGGATGAAACAGCCGGACTCTGACGACCCGTCATCATGTAAAAACAGCTACAACAACCCCGCCTACTACATCCTGGAAGGCGTCCCCAACCAATCAGCAGCCGCTCTGGCGCCGGAGCTCCTCCCCTCCTCCGCCCCCTCCAGTGCCGGCCAGGCAGGTAAAGCCCCTCCCCAGGCGGGGGCCAGGACCAAGCCCCTCCCTGGCTCCTCCTCCCAGCAGCGCAGGCTCACCAGCGGGCAGCCCGTCAGGACCATCAGCGAGGAGGGCTCCTCGGAGGACGACGTGGCTGCTGCTGTGGGGGGCGGAGCCACGCTCAATCGCCCCCCTCCGGACTTCCCCCCTCCCCCCCTCCCCAAAGCAGCCCTGGAGGCAGCGGACCCCAAACCCCGGCAGGTGTACCCGGACCTGGCCGAGATCCGGATCCCCTCAGCCAATCCTAGTCCCTCCTTTGTCCTGGGGGAGGGGTTTAGGAGGGGAGGGGCGGGGGCTCTGGATGACCAATCGTGTTCGGTTCTCCAAATGGCCAAGACCCTGAGCGAGAGTGAGTTCCCCCCCCAGTCTCCCCGCGCTCCCTCGGCACCCCCCCACCACCTCAGGGGTCAGGGGGCAGGGCTCGGGCTGGGGGACGCCTGCCGCACCTTCCCCCCTCGTGCCCCCCTCCCAGAGAGCATCGCTGAGGACCTGCCTGAGGAGGTAACTGCCTGGACTCCCCTAAACCTCACCAGCACCAGTTAACTCAGAGCTCCTCCCTAGTGCCTCTGGCTCATACACCTGTGTGTGTCTGTGTGTCTGTCTGTGTGTGTTTGTGTGTGCGCGCCTGTATGTTTGTGTGCCTGTGCCTGTGTGTTTGTGTGCCTGTGCCTGTGTGTGTTTTGCCTGTGTGTGCGTCTGTGTGCCTTTGTGTGTGTGTGTGTGTGTGCCTGTGTGTGTGTGTGCCTGTGTGTGTGTGTGTGTGTGTGTGTGCCTCTGTGTGTGCGTGTCTGTGCCTCTGTGTGTGCGTGTCTGTGCCTGTGTTTGCCTGTGTGTGTGCGCCTGTGTGTGTGTGTGTGTGTGTGTGTGTGTGTGCAGGCTCTGTGGGGCAGCAGCAGCTCTTCTCTGTCAGTGGGTGAGTCATCAGTAGGGGAGTGGCTTCAGAGGCTGGGTCTGGAAAGATATGAGGAGGGACTGCTGCACAACGGCTGGGACGACCTTGAGTTCCTCAGGTACATACAGGCACACACACACACACACACACAGGCCCACACACTCAGACACAGGCACGCACACACACACAGGCCCACACACTCAGACACACACAGGCACACACACACACAGGGGCACACACTCAGACACACAGGCACACACACAGGCAGACAGACACACACACACACAGGAACACACACACACAGGCACACACACAGGCAGACAGACACACACACAGGAACACACACACAGGCAGTCTCTCACTGGCATACAGACGCAGCAGTAACACTCTTGTCGTCCAATCACGTTCCTCCACAGTGACATCACGGAGGAGGATCTGGAGGAGGCGGGAGTCCTGGACCCGGACCACAAGAGGATGCTGCTGGAGAACCTGAGACTGCAACAGCCACAGAAGTAACCCGGGCCAGGAGGAACCAGGCCAGGCAATGATGAACTGGGCCAAGCAGAACTGGGCTGAGATGTGCCAATCAATGCCACACTGTGCCTTCTGAGAGAATTTGCACTCCAATTTTATCTACGTTGGACACAAAAAAAAGAGAAAAAAAACTGTCATTTTTATTTTGATGTATGTATGGAATTTGTACTGGTGGTTGCCATAGTAATTGGTCTTATTTAAGAAAGGAACATTTGAGTCCCTTATCGCTGCCAGTCCCTCCTATCCAGAGAGCACACTGCCATTTTTATGTTAATTATTCTGTTCATTTCAATTGATTTAGTTCTAATTCTGAGTGCAGTTAATGTTGTTGTTGTTGGCCAATCTTCTCTGCATGTTTAATGTCTCTTAAAGTTAAAAGGGAATGGAGCTTAATCAAGCCAGCACTGTGAGACTGAAAACTCTTTTAACTGAACCTGGTCATGTGCTGCCTATTAGATGTGCTGGTCTTTGGTTGTGGTCCGGACCAGGTGTGTTGTTAACTGTTCAGCCAAGTCCAGTAGCACAGGGTCCTTTAGCCCTAACAGCTGATTCAGTTTGTTTTTAAGATGGGTGTTTCGTCTGTGGTTAAAGTGTTTACCATATCTGAGTTTAATAGCCTGTATCTGTTGAAGCCAAGCTGGAGGTTTGCTCAGGGCAACATCCTAGACTGAAGCTGCGTGTGCCTGATTGAAACACCAGATGGCGCTAAAGCTCAAAACATCAGCTTGAGCTCACTTGGCGACTTTTTTTTTTTTTTAACCCTGAAACAAGCTTGAAAAGCCAACATATAAAAGGACTTTTACTTTGTATTTCACCATTATTTTATGTATTTGTATTGTGTATTTCGTGCAACAGTTTCTGTCCAACACGTAACATCATTTGTTTTCTTAGAGGAGTGTTGTTGAGCTGGAAAGCAGCTTGTCTTTACTCCTAACCCTAAGACAGGATGGGGACTATAACACTACGCTGTCTCCTTAAGGACCAGGACTGTGGATCTGGCAAGATGGGAGAGATCCTGGGAAAATGTTCCTCTAGAGAGTCTAGAGTCTAGACTAGAGTCTCCTGTTGGTGTAGTACAGTGGTTCTCAATTCTGTTCCTCAGGGCCCAATGTCCTGCATGTTATAGATGTGTCCCTGGTCCTCAGGGCCCAATGTCCTGCATGTTATAGATGTGTCCCTGGTCCTCAGGGCCCAATGTCCTGCATGTTATAGATATTTCCCTGCTCCAACACACCTGATTCAAATGAATGGGTCCTATTTGAAGCTCAGCAGAAGCCTGATAATGACAATGATAATTATTTGAATCAGGTGTGTTGGAATGGAGAAACATCTAACAGTAGGTGGCAGTAGGCCCAGACAGTAGGCCCTGATGCAGTGGGCCCTGATGCAGTGGGCTCTGATGCAGTGGGCTCTGATGCAGTGGGCCCTGATGCAGTGGGCCCTGATGCAGTAGGCCCAGACAGTAGGCCCTGATGCAGTGGGCCCTGATGCAGTGGGCTCTGATGCAGTGGGCTCTGATGCAGTGGGCCCTGATGCAGTGGGCCCTGATGCAGTGGGCCCTGATGCAGTAGGCCCTGATGCAGTAGGCCCTGATGCAGTGGGCCCTGATGCAGTAGGCCCTGATGCAGTAGGCTCTGATGCAGTGGGCCCTGATGCAGTAGGCCCAGACAGTAGGCCCTGATGCAGTAGGCCCTGATGCAGTAGGCCCTGATGCAGTGAGCCTCGAGGACCAGAATTGAGAACCAGTGGTGTAGTAGCAGGTGTCTCCACTGGGTCTCTCCTATGTTGTCCAGAACGGGTCTTTATTTGGCCGTATAGCAGCAGTCTTAACACTGCTGGGTCGGCCTGCAGCCTACTGTCTCTCTGCGTTGGAGCGCTGCTTTCATGTTTTTGCGGAAACCATTTACTGGTCTGAGATTGAATGTGCGTCTGTCTGTCTTTGGTGAGTGTGACCTTCGCAGATCCATGTCCGCAGCGTCTCTCCATCCACACACTCCACCATTTTGAGTTTCTCCACCGTTTGTGTTCTTAAGTTAATAAATGTCGACGACTTCATCTAATCAGTCTTTTTCGGTAAATAAAAAAAAATGATCTAACTTAACGCTGCCTCGTTTGATGGTTTTGTTTCAGTGGTCAGTAATGAAAATCACGCGCACACACACACACACACTTTTATCTTTTCTCACACACACACACACACACACACACACACACACACACACACACACACACACACACACAAGCAGATCATGTTGAGTTCCAAGCAGTGCTTTTAAAGTGTAGATTTATTAGACAGAATAGGACAGTAGTGCTATAACCTTCAGTACCTCTAACCTTCACAGGGCTGTTCCTGCCCCTCTCCCCCCCCCCCACCCCCCACAGGTTGGGCTTCGCACACGCCACCAATCCAAAGCTGTATGGGGAGGGGGGGGTGGGGGGGGAGAGCAGGGGGGGGAACACTACCTAATACTTATATTACTATTTACAGTATAATTTTCTTAACTCACAACATTGGATATCTTATCTTTTTCAAAAGGGCTTACAGTTGTACGTGGTCACTCACACAGTCAGAGGCAGCGCAGGGCAGCGGTGTGGTGCTGGATTTCGACTGGCAGAGGTCGACCCCGTGGTCGTGACAGTAAGGTAGAGGGTGTCTGGTAAACTTGTCACATGACAGTGTCCGTGTGTCTGCAGGGGGGAAGACTGCTGAGTCCAGAACACCAGGGAAGAGGAGGGAGGGAGGGTCTCACAGAGAGGTAACTATGGGTGTATACTTGACGCTGGAAACTGTGTGTGTGTGTGTGTGTGTGTGTGTGTGTGAGGGTGTGTGTGAAAGAGAGCATGTGTAATGGTGTAGTAGAGAGAGTGCGTGTGTAAGGGTGTATCAGATAGTTTGTGTGTGTGTGTGAGAGAGGGAGAGATAGAAAGAGAGATGGAGAGAGAGAGAGATGGGGGGGGCTGGTCTTCCAGTGAAACAGTAGCAGTAGTGTTTGAGGTTGTCAGTGAAAGGGCAGGGTGAGGTGGGCCGAGTGGTCTGGTCCCCAAGGTTTTAATTGGATTTAGGGGAGCCCTCTCCTGCTCCAGGGATTTGGGGGTGCCTGTTCAGGGCTTAAAGGAAGTTGTGCTTGCTGGTAACAGTTAGGTTTTTGTCCCCTAACTTCTGCCCTGGGAGACACTGTTTGTCTTCTCCCTCTGATTACAATTCTAGTCAGAGTTACTGTCACTGAGGGACCACTAAGTGCACAACAATGTCTCCCAACTCCTTTAATACTACGTCTGTGTGTGTGTGTGTGTGTGTGTGTGTTTGGGGGCAGGTTCTTTTGTCTGCAGTTTGTTGAGTGAGAATAAGGGAGCTATACACTGTTATCCAGTCCTGTTCGGATGAACAGACACACACACATACAGTTTTCACTAAACAGTTGCGGATGTAATAAATTAAAGGGGTTTGGGTAGGGGGGCGGTGTAAATAGGGTGGTATAGATATAGGTATACTGGTCTCTGCTCGGTGTCTCTCTTCAGTGTCTCGTCTCCAGAGCCGGGAGTCTATGGAGCAGGGAAACATTGTCTGATGTCTAGAACAGGTTTGTCTTCAGTCCAGGGTTGGGTTTTCTGTGGAAGGTGGACAGCACTCCAGCGAACGGTCCAGTCATACTGTCTGCAGGCTGCCAGGCCTTCAGCAGCTCCGGAGCCTGGGAAGCGGGTTGGGCCATGCTGGGGTTGGAGGGGCCCAGACTGGGCCAGCTGGGGGGCTTGAGCCCCTGCAGAACAGGGGAGCTGGAAGTGTTAGCGTAGCCACCATTAGCAGGTGCTGGACTTGGGCTCAAGCTGGCCGGACTGCCCATGTTCCCGTTGCCTGAGCCGGGCAGGGAGGCGGTGCTGTCGGGGGTGGGGCTGCAGGTGGATTCTTTTGATTCGTCATCGTCGGAGGAAGACCTGGTCTCGCCCTTCTTTCCTCCGTTGCTGCCTGTACTCCCGTTAGGACCCCCGCTGGCGTTACCGGATTTAGAGTTTGCCGCACGCTCCTGTTTACGGAACTTGGCACGCCTGTTCTGGAACCAAACCTGAGAGGACGAGAACATTTCAGAGTTAACTCAGGGGAAGTGTGTGGCATTTATAAGATTAACCCCAAATCCCTTTAACCTTTGACACTGGTTCATCATTTTTTAAATGGTCTTTCCAGGCAATATTTTTTAGAGACCATATATATATATGGATGCTTTGCTAAATACAAATATTCAATTTAAACAAAGGAAATACATTAGATCAAATACATTTGTGACATTTCTGAACCAAATACAGCAGGCAAGTGAATTATACAGTCAATGGAACCCTTTATATAATCATCAGTCTCACCTGCACCCGTGCCTCGGTCAGATCGATCTTGAGGGCCAGCTCCTCGCGGGTGTAGATGTCTGGGTAGTGGGTCTCTGCAAACACGCGCTCGAGCTCCTTCAGCTGGGAGCTCGTGAAGGTGGTCCGGATGCGCCGCTGCTTCCGCTTCTCGTTGAGACCAGACGGGTCAGAGAAGAACTTATAGGGAACTGAGGAAGCAAACAAGATCCATTAGATCAGTGAGTTTTGACCAAAATAAGCAGGAGTTAGAATAAGAAGAAAAGGTGTGCTGTTGTTATGGGGTCTATTCTTGGTTGGATCACGCCAGTGGAGACATAATAGGATCAATTAATAAGGTGTATAAAGCTAATAAAATATGATTTTTACAATACACAATTTACCAACTATATTTGCCTCATGGCACGGTACAAACAGGTATAATAATAGAAGATAAATGCTTCATTTTAATTTAATTTGAAATAAATATGTAGCTTATGCAATTAAATAAATGTAAAACGTTTAGAAAGATGAATTGCCTAATAGCAATTGGTTGCTTTAAGCTTGTAAAATGGTCTAACTAATAGAGCAAACCCGCTCACATATGTTAAGCAAACAGCCTCATACTTTACTGATAACTATCGAATAAGGGGATATTCGTTTGCATTTCAAGTTAACTCATTTTAATCTATCTTAATTAATTAATACAATTTAGAGGACGAAATATGGTTGGTGGATCAAGGTTATCAACGTTGCACCAGACTATGGGTACATAACCCAAAAAGGCTTAAATCAGATGTACTAACTGTACAAGATGATGACAGAAATCATTTTGGGTTTTGTTGAATATTTCGTATCGAATAATGAAGTGGGCTTTTATTCAAGGTAAAAGACAGGAGCTAGAGAAAGAACCTTTGATGAACAGATATAAATGTGAATGTCACATGTTAATAGGCTATACATATATCATAAGTAAATATTATAAATGCATATTTAATTAGAGATAATAACTTAGAAAATGTTAATGTGTTACAGTGACATAAAGCCACATTTGCTTAATGCTCTCGTATGTTAAAAATCTAGTTATGGAAGCCACAATAAATCGTGAAATGAAATTTTGTGTGAACTTAATGTTGGGTTTAGGTTTAGATTTCTCTCAGTTTATGTAAGCTATTTTGATGTACTTAAGTAGTTAAGCCTAATAACAAAAAATACTCATGTTTTTAATATCACAAACACTTATTCGTAAAGTTGTATACAATTTAAAGGGTTATTAAAGCATTGCTTTGGCCTCCATGATTCCTTTGAGCTCCTCTCTGTTCCCCCAGTCTGTCCTCGCGCACCCCGCGCGCTCTCACCTGTGGAGTAGGGTGTTGGCTGGTGCTCGCGCAGGGCGCCCAACGTGCAGCTCGCGGTGCTGAGGGGCGTGCAGCCCGGGTTGCTGAAGCCAGTTCGGATCGGGTTATACTGGAACGAGCTGGCCTGGCTGCACGAGCTGAAGTCCGCGTAGGCCGAGGCTTCCATTGCCGCCATGCACGAGTCATAGGAGTTCAGGTAGGAGTAATCCATCTTATACATGGAGGCGCGTGAGGCCAACTCTGAGCGCTGGATCCCGGTTTAAAATCAACACTTCAAGGTTCTACACTTAGGATGTTTAAAGATTACAGTTTTAATATTAGAGACTGCGGTCAGATGTCTCTAATATCTCCTCGAGGTCTCACCGTTAGGTTTGCCTTGCTGCTCCCAGTCTGTTTTTCAGATTTCTTGTTTTTTTCCCCCCGCGATTCCCAATTTTTATAAAGGCTATTTTCCTTTCTTGTTTGTGGAAATATCCTCTTTTTATATGTTCATCAGTCGCGTTTGTCTTTCGTTCACGTCCCACTCTGCGTCTCTCTTAACTCCCCGTGCCGACTCGCGCTCCGTTTGACAGCGCACCGGGCAGCTCGCGCAGTGTTTATAATAAACTTGGCAGAGCGCGAGACAAAAGCGAGGCGGTGGTCTCTTTCCATGACAATGCCTCGAGAGTCTATTGGGGGGCAGCTCGGATGGGCCAGCCCCCCTCCCACTGCTCATGCATCACCAAGGCGCGTGAGGTTAACCCTCTCAGCCAGACGTCTTTATGTGAGATGCAACTCAGATATGATTTTGATATCCCAAATGAAAGGCTTTATTGGATGCATCCACTCAGTTGGAGATCACAGCATTAGTGGGGAGGCTGATTAGGATTAACACTCGAACTGACTGAATGCTGACCCCTCTTAGCAGCGTAAAGACCACTTAAAACAAAGTCAGTTGTAGTCCAGAATTAAAATGACTACAAATTGTAAAGGTTACTCTTGTTAAAACTACAATGTTTGTGGGCCTTATAAGGAGCCTATCCAAACAAGAGGACTCCACACCACTGAGGGAAACTAATCCACCTTTAGAAGGAGAGATTTGACAGTTTTCCAAAACATCAAAGTATTGTATATTGTAATATTTAGATATGCTCTGTAATAGCCTATTTGATAGGCCTATATCAAGATAACATGCCTCCAAATAATGTTAACAAACGGTATGATATCCTGCTCGAGTCATTCTTATTTGCAGGCTGTCTTTGTGTGCCTGTTGTGTGTGTGTGTGTGTGTGTGTGTGTGTGTGTGGTTGCCCGTTTCCATGTTTCTCCTTACAGAACTCCAGCATCATTAACAATCCAGCTCTGATGCCAGATCACATATTAACACACACATTAAAACATGTTGGAGATCAAGTCTAAACTACAAGATAGTTTATCACGCAATGCAAATGCTGATGTTAGTCCTGAATGAATCTAAAGAAGTAACTGTATGATACCAGCAGTCTATAATAATAATAATAATAATAATAATCTAGAATGGTGGTGCTTTCGATTACTTATAGGAATAGGCTGGATGTATTTGTACGGGCTTTGTCAGATGTTTTTATTGATATCTTATTTCAACATGTTCTTTAATAAATTCAATTTTCTGATGATTCGTGAAAAGATGACAATTGCCTCAGAAAAATGTAGCAGCTAACTTTCACGGTATTTACATGTACAGTATTAGTTTTTCGATACCATTTCAGCACATGGATTTATATCTCACTACATCTGGTATAATTGCATTAATACTGCCTTACAAGCTGTGTCATGACTGTGTGACGGCTCTTTTAGGATGGTGTGAGACTCTCTGGGACCTGAGTTTGGATGGTTCTCGGACTAGAATGAGTTCCTCTCCCCCCTCCAGGTACCTGGCACCCCCCACCTGGCACCACCAGTCCCAGATCTGTTCCCGGGCTCTAACCCGGTTAGACACGGCCTGCCTCGAGCGGGTGCGTCACGATGCATTGAGGTAATTCAGGATTGAATGTCTTGGTGAGCCAACGGGACTCCCTCACTCCACCGTCCCTCATCCATCACTGAGCAAATCATATGCACGCGCCAGCTTTAGTCTCTGCAGCCGAAATGCAAACGGGGGGAGCGGAGTGCGGAGTGTTCCTCACCCCTCAGAGGAGGAAGGACGCTGATGCTGACGTGACGAAGGGGCGCACCCACTTTAATCTGCAAACCTGCCACAGGTGGGACAGCGCAGGACCGCGCGCGTGCTATACCTGCCGCTTCAACGCCATGTCAGTCTGGATGACTGGAGAGGAGCGCGAGGAGAACTGACCTGCGTCCTGGCCCAGTGCGCGCGCCACGGGCCACAGGACTGTGATAGAGGCCTGTATGCTGGATATAATAGACCCTCCAAAAAACATGAAAGCAATCCTTTCGCATTCATAAAAATAATAATTAAAATAAAATACAAAAAGTTTTCACGTATAGGATAGGCAACTATATTAAATTAAACCGGTTTGATATTAGCATAAAATATTCATAAACAGCTGGAACGTTTGTTTGATAAACGTATGACTATATATATTGAATTCGTTTTGAATATCATCAGATTATTTAAACAAAATAATACAAAATGCTTTTAACAAAATGATGTAGTTCTGTAGCCGAATTCACGGGATATAAATGTTTCCTGTAATTTATATATATGCATATATATATATATCTAACATCATAAATGAATAATTAATAAAATAAATACATTTAGGCCTAACTTTGTGTGTTTACAAGTGTTCTCATTGACTAATCAACATTTAAAAGATTAACACAACAGCACAACTCATTTACAGTGTATATATAAATAGTATATAATGTAATGTATATAGTAATTACACTGACTAACATCCTCTGCTGATTTCTTTGTAAATATTCTGATGACTCCGTTTGACTGACAGTCTTTCACCCCCCAGACCACCGCCATGTGCCGCGAGACAGATACCGGCAAGACCCCCTGGGTGTTTTGTCTTGGTTGTCCCTTCCTTTACTGGTCTCTCCTCCTTCCCCTCAGTCTGCACCCCCTCTCTTCCTCCATCCATCTCTCCATCACAGCAGCAGTCTCTCCCCGCCTCATCAATCTCTCCCCACCCTCCTCCTCAGTGCTTCATTAACCCAATCTGCATTCAGCAGCCATCGGTCTCCCCCCCCCCCAGGTCTCGCGCAGCCCGGTACACGGTACCGACAGAGGCCTCAGCTTTAATGGGGGGGGGGGGGGGGGGGGGGGGGGGGGGGGCGATCCGAAACGATTACCGTCAGAAGAACTGCGGAAACCCAAACGACAATGAATTAAATTCATCTGAAAATACTCGCGCCATTTTCGTTTTTGTGTCGTTTTTTAATGCATTGTAGAACCATTATTAGGATTATCATAATGATATATATGTATATATTTTACTTTTATTTTACACCAGTTCAGTTTAGGTTAAGAGGCCCCAGATCAGTCGAATAACAAGCAACTGAATGTTTTATGATGAGAGGAAATTGTTTGAATATTCCCAAATGTCTTGTCCCCTTGTGTCTCTGCAGGGTCTCCAGCAGGCTCTTCTGTCCCCTTGTGTCCCTGCAGGGTCTCCAGCAGGCTCTTCTGTCCCCTTGTGTCCCTGCAGGGTCTCCAGCAGGCTCTTCTGTCCCCTTGTGTCCCTGCAGGGTCTCCAGCAGGCTCTTCTGTCCCCTTGTGTCCCTGCAGGGTCTCCAGCAGGCTCTTCTGTCCCCTTGTGTCCCTGCAGGGTCTCCAGCAGGCTCTTCTGTCCCCTTGTGTCCCTGCAGGGTCTCCAGCAGGCTCTTCTGTCCCCTTGTGTCCCTGCAGGGTCTCCAGCAGGCTCTTCTGTCCCCTTGTGTCCCTGCAGGGTCTCCAGCAGGCTCTTCTGTCCCCTTGTGTCCCTGCAGGGTCTCTTCTGACCATTGTTCTCTTCTTCTGTTGACTCAGACGTCATGAATGTTAAAGACCTCCGTTACTGTTTCCGTTAAATCGCCCATCATGAATTTAAAAGTCCAAAGTTAAACCTCCAGGCCCCTCCAGGCCCCTGCCAAGGGGCATTAGCGCGGATTAAAGACCGCGGGGAGACGAGGCTCTTTGAAGGGATTAAGTTAGGGAGAAGGTCGCTTTGCTCTTTTGGGTGACTTGGCGACGAGGTGAGTTTAACTTTGGAAACAGTTTAACTTCCACAGCAAACTAACCTCTTCACCCACCAGAAGGGACCTTTACGCACAGCAGATGGGCCTTGACCCAAAAGCTCTGTTGTCAAGTGGAAAAATGACAAATTGACACACCTCCCTTAACAAAACAACTGAGCTTTCACTGCTGGAAAAGACCAGCCTTTGCATGCGGGTGTATGTTAACTGGGGGGCCGATGTTAAGAAACTGGCTCTCCAGCAAGCAGGCTTTCTAATGCTGGTCCACCATGTTCTTGCTGGTAAATCTGCTCCACTGATTTGGACTCCTAGGATTTGAGTTGCGACATTGTGAATTCCACAAAATCAAATGAGCCATCACATCCAGACCGAGTCCTTGGCCCAAAAAAATATTGTTTTATCATTTGGTTATTATGCCGTCCACATCTCCGCAACGAACGACCAAATTATCCTAATGGACAAAGGCATGTTAGAGCCACTCTAAAAAAAAAGGCATTTTAGGATGAAAACTTGACTAGCGGTCCCGTGAGATCACACACGCGCGCGCATGCACGCACGCACGCACACACACACACCACACACGTACACACACACACACACCACGCACACACACACACACGCACAAACGCACACACACACACACACACACACACACACACACACACACACACACACACACACACACACACACACACACACACACACACACACACCACAGCTGGAGAAGCAGTGATGGCCGCGCGCAGGAGAGCTTCTCCAAACACGCTAATTAGATCTGCAGCTCTGGCCTCGCGCTCTGAAAGCAGGCCCAGCGGCGGGGCGCGCGGAGCTGTGGAAAGTTAATTGAATTAAATTCTCTCTAAACTAATTAGACTGCAATCTGCCACGCGAGCTGTCCCTGAGCAAGGTTCGAATTAGGCAGAATGGATCTGTTCCTTTCTTTAAGAAAAAGAGGGCAGACTGGTATGTTTCGTGGTCTTTTATTCGGTATTTTATGCTAATTCTCCCGAGGGACTGCTCGTGAGGTTACCGTGCGGGTTTGGCAGATTGCGTCTGGAGAGGCTCCGGTCTGTGTCTCGTGAAGCACCGGTGCCATCGCGTGACACGCGCACCATCCTTCTAGTATCTTTCATGTGGGGGTTAAGCTCGATTCTCCTCCAACCTGCACTCTTACTGTTAACACTCTGTGGGAGAGTCTCTCTCTTCAGTGCTCAGCTCTCCATCTCCGAGGAGTGTGGGGGGGGGGGGGGGGGGCGCAGTAACAATCTAAGATTTGATATTCGTAGGATGAGCTGAACTGGGAGGGGGGGGGGGGGGTAATGGTGGATCGATCCATGCATGGCGTCCGGGGGGAACCACATTGTACGGATAGAGGAGCGGAGGCGCGTGGGGGGGGGATGAGGGGAGCAGAGGAGAACAAGGATGAAAATCTTTCGTTAAGAGCGCGCGGACAGATATGATAATGGAGAGCTCGAGAGACAGAGCTCTGAGTTGTGCGCGCGGCGGACAACAGAACCGCCTGTTACCGTGGTGGTAAAATATCCTCTAATGCAATGACATCATCGAATCCTTGACAGCCCACCAAACGGTCCCCGAGCGAATACCTGGCTGTTACACACCTGTCGTGACGAGTATGTGAACCTTCTACTCTGTTCTTTAGTATTACACCCTCTATCTATACTCCTCCTGCCCGCCACCTGCTCAGTATTCATCTCCCTCTCTAGACCCTTCATCCCTGCTCCTGAACTCGCTCCTCTCCATTAGAGATAGACAGGGTACCTCTGGACATTCGTGCAGAGGATGGTGGGATTGAGAGAGAAGGAAAGAAAGAGAGAGAGAGAAAGAAAAAGAGAGAGGAGGGTGGAGAGGGTAGGTTTCCGTTTCCCTATAATCTAATCAGAGAAATGGCAGCAGGCAGAAATAGCCTGACGGACAGACTAAGAGGCTCTCGTTCTCTTCCTCATCATCTCCTCTTCCTCAGGGAGGGTAAACGGATATGCACACTCTGATACACCCTTACACACACACACTCTGATACACCCTTACACACACACACTCTCTGATACACCCTTACACACACACACTCTGATACACCCTTACACACACACTCTCTGATACACCCTTACACACACACTCTGATACACCCTTACACACACACACTCTGATACACCCTTACACACACACTCTCTGATACACCCTTACACACACACTCTGATACACCCTTACACACACACTCTCTGATACACCCTTACACACACACTCTCTGATACACCCTTACACACCCTCTCTCTGATACACCCTTACACACACACTCTCTGATACACCCTTACACACACACTCTCTCTGATACACCCTTACACACACACTCTCTGATACACCCTTACACACACACTCTCTGATACACCCTTACACACACACACACACACACTCTCTGATACACCCTTACACACACACACACACACACACACACACACACACACACACACACACACACACACACACACACACACACACACACACACACACACACACTCTCTGATACACCCTTACACACACACTCTCTCCACTACACCCTTACACATATGAGGATAAAAAAACTATAATATAAGAGTATAAGTACATAAGTAAAGAACCAAATTTGAAGTGCAAGGGTTAGTATAGCCAAAAGCAGAGGTGAACATCAATGTTTTCAGGCTGGATATGAACATAGCTGACCGTAGAGCCACGTCTCAAACATGCTGGATGATAGTAACAGGGGTTTGCTGCAGCGTAGCTAAATGCTGCTTTAGCGTGTTTTGTTTAGACCCTGGGGACGAACTAACCCAAGATGACCTGAGATCTAGGTCAGGTCTAGGTTCATATTATAAAAGCATTTCAGTGACGTATTAGTATTAAGGCTCCAAACCTTTTAGTGATTTACAGCTGAGCAGCAATATTTTGAAATCAATTCTTTGACACACCGGGAGGCAACAAAGGGATTTGGGAATAGATGTAATGTGCTCAAATCTTTTCGTCTTTGTTAGTACTAGAGACAGCATTCTGAAACCGCTGCCAGAACATTCTTTTTAGGGTGACCTGAATAGAGACAACTGCAAAAATTAACCCAGTACCAAAGGCATGAATCTGTTTGTTTATCTAAGACTTGTTTGGAATTCAGTCCTCTGAGTCTCGATATGTTTTTGAAGGTGATACTAGACTGATTTACTGATTTAATGTGGCTGCTGGCATTTAGATCTGAATCCTTGATGATAGAATCCAAATTAATTTTCTGGAATTTGGTTTTCTAAGACAGGAAGTCAGGGAGGGAGCTACCTGTTGTTTTGTTGCCTGATCTTGTCAGCCTGGAAATGAAATCTGGCACATTCAGTCACCGACTAATTCAATGATCTGGCACAGAAAATCTATAAGACAATGTTCATTAAGTCATTGGAGCTATTTCGATTAGAATGTCTTTGAATGTCTTCCGTTTAGCTATTTCACATCACTTGACATTACAGGTAAACCTGTGTTCGGATCCTAAGTAGGTTCCGGTGGATGCAGATCCTGTAGCTGACCTGTCTCAACTGATGGAAGCCAACGCAAATGACTGCAGATATCCGACTGATGAAAAACCCTCTTGACGTCTGTGCTTCACCAACCATTTGCAGTTTGATTTGGACCTGTCACATGACGCGGGCCTGCGTTCAGCCTCTGGTCTCAGTGGCACCATCTCTGGCGGAGGGAAGAGCTCATGAACTCCTGCTACCAAAGCTTTTCCTTGTCTTTCTTTTAGCGATTATGCTGGTTCAGGTTCAGGTTCAGGCTCAGTTCTCTGGGCCTATGTGAAGCCCTCTTTGGCTGTGCATTGCTCTTAAGGCCTGTGCATAATGTATATTGTGGAAGAAATTGGATGTCCTGTGTACTTATATGAATCACTACTGAACACACTTTCTCTGAAGACTGTTGTAACGTCATTACCGCCTGACTGTCACTATCTATGTTTACATTCTCGTACCCTATAAAAGAATGTCCTCTTGCCTTCAGACGGGAGAGAGACATGAATGAGACCTAAGCCTTGTACTGTCTTCATTTTGTTGCCAGAGGTCTGGTCATTTCTCTCCCAATCTGCAGGTTGTTAAATACGTATTTAATCCAGAACTCAACTGAACTGTCACTCCGTTTACGAAGAGATGGACAAAACACTTTCTTCATCAGTATACAGTATAACTAGTTTGTGTTGTGTTATACAAATACAGTTTGATTTGATGAGTGTGTGTTGTGTTATTCCAGTAGGTTGAGAAGGCTGTGTGTGTGTTCTGACCACTGGTCCCAGGGTGGGTGTGTGTGTCGTGGGAGGTCCAGCCGGTGTCCAGGGAGAGAGGCTGTGTCTTGTCCCCCATGCTAATGGTGCCTCTCCAGGGGCCCGGGTCTCCATGGTGTGCCCCCCCCTCCCTCTCTGTGGGGGAACATCTTCTACATGTCTAAGGAATCTGCTCCTCAGAGCCAGGAGGGCCCCTCCCACATTCCCAGCATGCCCTGCGCAGCGCTCACACACACACACACACACACACACACACACACACACACACAGCCCACATTCTCCTGTCACGCTGTGTCACTGGACTGACGGGTTTATGTGCCAGTCCCACCCAGATGCTCGTCTCACACACAAACACACACTCTCACACACACACACACACACACACACACACACACACACACACACACACACACACACACACACACACACACACCCTACATTTAGAGTGACGGCAGAACACAAACCAAAGACAGGAATTTGTTGATCACAGGAACTTTAATCGACAGGACAGAGGTACACAGGACAGATGTCACAGAACAAGCCTTGTCAGCATGCACATCACACACGACACT
>CM059297.1:13255000-13295000 GCA_030340665.1 Neosalanx taihuensis
ACAGTGTTAGCATGTGATGCAGTGATAGTACACTGCAGTGTTAGCATGTGATGCAGTGATAGTACACTGCAGTGTTAGCATGTGATGCAGTGATAGTACACTGCAGTGTTAGCATGTGATGCAGTGATAGTACACTGCAGTGTTAGCATGTGATGCAGTGATAGTATACTGTACAGTGTTAGCATGTGATGCAGTGATAGTCCACTGTACAGTGTTAGCATGTGATGCAGTGATAGTACACTGCAGTGTTAGCATGTGCTGCAGTGAAAGTACACTGCAGTGTTAGCATGTGATGCAGTGATAGTACACTGCAGTGTTAGCATGTGATGCAGTGATAGTACACTGCAGTGTTAGCATGTGATGCAGTGATAGTACACTGCAGTGTGTTTGAATGGGGGTGAATCAGTAGAGCAGGGGGCCTACCAACCAAGGGATGAGGAACCTGGACCACCTGCAGTGTCCCAGTGGGAGACGCAGAAGAGGTGCGAGGGACAGGAAGGGGGGGGGAGGGGGATGTACGGAGGGGGGGAGTTACCTATCCCAGAAGAGCCCAGGAACAGGAAGACCAGGGGGTGCTCTTCATCGTACCAGCCATTCTCCTTCCTCCGGATGGCTGTGGAGAGACGAAGAGATGAGAGGGAGAGGGAGAACCAGAGAGAGAACAAAAGAAAGAGAGAGGAGGGGATGAGAGGGGAGATGGTTAGCACAGTAAGTATGATAAAGGTGTCAGTGGAAAGGGGAGAGTGGGTTCACAGGCACTTTGTGGCAAAGCGAGGAGAGAGGGAGAGAAATCCAGAGAGCAAGAGAGACCTCTACAATTGTATTCACCGGTCTCTCCTCCTCTCCTCCTCCTCCCCCTACCTCTCCCTCAGTCTGTGGGGCCATTAGCCAGCGCTAATCACGTTAGCCTTCCCGGCGCGGCCAAGGCTAAATCAGGTTAGCATGGATCTGAGCCTCACTCACAAACACACACACACACACACACACACACAGTCTAGCTCCGGGAGGAGTGCATATCCTACCCCACTATCACCCCAGCAACCAAAGACTCTCTCTGTAACACACACACACACATAGACAAAGCTGAGAGTGGGTAGAGATGCTGCAAACTTGGGCCTGGTCTCTTGCCAAACACAGAGACAGACATTAGAATACGCTCCTCATATCTCCACTAGCCCTGCTTTTGTATGCAGGGGAGACCGACCAGTGGCTTTCTCAAAAATCACCCAGTTTAACCTGAAATGGCCAAGTGTGTGTGTGAGTGATGTGTGTGTGTGTGTGTGGTGTGTGTGTGTCTGAGAGCAGCCTCTCTCTGATATGAGCATGGGAGACACATCTCATCCCTCCATCCATCTCTCCGATCTCTGCTCTTCAGCTCCACAGCTGAAAGAAGGAGAGAGTTTAGGAAAATGAACAGGTGATGGAGGAGATGGAGAGGGAGGGAGGGAGAGAGGGAGACGCACACAAGAGATGGGAAGATGATATATGTAATGGGGATGGGAGGAGGAGGGATGGAGGAGGGATGAAGGGAGAGAAGGAGAGAATGATATCAGTGATGGTCATGGAGATGAATACTGACGGCTACAGGCTCCAAGATCCCTCATTACCCTGTGTGTGCGTGTGTGTCTGTGTGTGCGTGTGAGTCTGTGTGTGTTTGTGTGTGAATCTGTGCGTGTTTGTGTGACTCTGTGTGTGTTTGTGTGTGTCTCTCTGTGTGTGTGTGTTTATGTGAGTCTGTGTGTGTTTATGTGTGAGTCTGTGTGTTTTTGTGTGTGTTTATGTGTGAGTCTGTGTGTGTGTGTGTGTGTGTCAGAGACTCACTGGATGACGGGCTAACCTTCTGTCTCAGTGTGTGTGTGTGTGTGTGTGTGTGTGTGTGTGTGTTAATATCCTGGAGCATGGGGTGTGTTTGTGTGTTGGTTGATTGAGACTGACTTTGCTAGAAGGACACACTGACGTTCCACAAAGGACAAGGACCACAACAAAACAGACATGAAGAGATACACACACACACGCACACACACGCACACAAACACACACACACACACACACACACACACACACACACACACACACACACACACACACACACACACACACACACACACACACACACACACACACACACACACACACACACACACAGCTGGACGTATTGACCAGGTCTGGTTGGGTAGAGGACTCTAATATGATTAGAGCAGAATCATTCTCTTCAATAACTCTTAGCCCTAAGAGCTAAACCAGGATCAATCTACCCTTCCTGTGTGTGCGTGCGTGTGTGTGTGTGAGAGAGAGAGAGACTAGCATTGCTCATAGCTGAAGGCTAGTCATCAGTCACTCACAATCTAAGAGCCATCATAGTGTATCATTACTTAAAAAAAACTTAATCTTCCATATTTCTTTATAAAAAACCCCACCTGTTTCCTTTCTTATCCAACGTGTCTTTCTCGTGTCTGTTAATACTAGAATGTCTCTATTTTAGTTTTCTATGAACTTGTCTCTCTCCACCCCTGTCTTCTCTGTCATCCCCCGGGGTTGTAAAACAGTGTGGCAGTGATAAGTATTTCCCTGTGTGTGTGTGTGTGTGTGTGTGTGCTTGTTCCCCGCTCTCTCTCTCTCTCTCTGATCACTCCCATCATCCTGTCTCTGGCCCTGTGTGTGAGTGTGTGTGAGTGTGCGAGCGAGCGAGAGAGTGTCTGATATATTCACTGTATTACTTCTGAGGGATCAATACCCTGTTCCTTTATCACAGTGGTGATGTCTTAGATTGCTTTCAGGACAATTTGCCACGGCAACAACAACCATTCATCACATCTCACTGATCCAAGGAGCCGTTAGTCTGGACTACACATCCCAGCATGCTCTCCTCCCTGCCTGCGGTGCCAGAGACTACGCTTCCCACAATGCATCATCCAGAGTATGAAACTAACCCAGCACTGACAGGCAAAGAGGATCATCGTGTTCTAAATGCTGAAGGAACTGAGCTAATGTTCATGTTGTCTTGTGGTGTTGCCATCTTCATCCTGACGCCACCATCCAGAACCTTGTTTCTCTGTGCCCAAAACCCAACACACACACACACACTTCGCTGGTCCTGCGATCGATAGCTCAGCCTCTATGGATGTGTAGCATCATATTAAGTATTTACTGCCCCCTGTGTTATTGTGCTGTAAGTCATCTACCCCCAACCTCCCTCCATCTCTCCTTCCTTCTCTCCGTCCACGATCAGCAGCACCCCCTTCACCCACCCTCCGACAGTCTCACTTCCTCCCCCCCCCCCTCCACTCTCTCCCCCTCGCTCATTCTCTCCCCCCCCCCCCCCCCCCCGCCGGTCGTTCGATCTCACATCCCGAGAAACAACGACTGAGTCCCAGATTGCATCACTTCCTGTGTCATTACCTACAGGAAGACTATGACATTGGGTGGAGGGAGAGGAGCAGGAGGAGATGGATGGAGGAAGATGGAGGAGGTGGAGAGGGGGAGGAGGTGGGGAACGGAGGGAAGAGTGGGGGGGGGGAGAGAAGTGAAGGGCGGAGAGAAGGGTAGCGAACAGGAGATGGAGACAGGGGGGGAGGGAGATGGAAGGAGATGGGGAGGAGAGGAAGGGAGGAGAGGTCTGGAGTACGTCTGGGTAATCGGGTTAGGAGGCGGCTCAAGGCCTAGCCTCTCCAGCTGTTCAGCACACACACGCACGCACGCACACACACACACACACACACACACACACACGCGCGTACACACACCACCTGTCTGCCTGACGGACAGCTCATTCATCACAATTAACCAATTACAGCCTCCGCCAGGCTGTCTGAGCCCGCCCCTTCCCCCGCCCCTTCCCCCCCCCACCCCCCTCCCCGCCAGAGAGAGTGAAAGGAGAGAGGTGATAGGATGCTGAAGACGGGTCCAGCCAGAGAGGCAACACTCATCTGCAGACCAGAATGCATGGAGGGAGTGTGTGTGTGTGTGTACGTGTGGTGGAGTTGTGGGTGTGTGTGTGTGTGTGCATATACGATCACACACTAGAAGGCTGTATGTATGTTAGATGTGGTTTCAGTGCTTTGTATGTGTACATGTGTGCTTATCTATTGGCGCTTTTCCACAGCAAATGTAGCACGACTCGACTCGACTCGGTTTGGTAGTAACACGGGTGGTTTTCCACCGCAAATAGTACCTCCTGGTAGTCGGCGAAAGGGGCGTGACGTAGACCATGACGTATTTCTGTACGCGACGTAAATAACACCAACGCAACCCACAAGTGGACAGAACCCACCTAAAACCCTATTATTAATTTTAGCCATGTTGACGAACTAGTCTTTTGTAAATTATCTGACTTTTAAAAAGCTTGTAGACTGTTGGTGTAATGGACTGTATCTGATAGTAATAAGTATTAGCTGCGGCGCTGTTGCTTTAAGTCGCTCTCGTGACTTCGTCACACTTTCTGGCCAATCAATGACTAAAAAAAGTACCCGCTAGCAGGTACCAGGTACCATGGAACTGCGGTGGAAACGCCAAAAATGCGAGCCGAGTCGAGTCGAGCTGATACCATGCGGTGGAAAAGCGCCATATGGCCGAAGTGTCTGTGTGTGTGTCTGAGGCCACAGTGTGTGTGTGTGTGTGTCTGAGGCCACAGTGTGTGTGTGTGTGTGTGTGTGTGTGTGTGTACCTGAGGCCACAGTGTGTGTGTGTGTGTGTGTACCTGAGGCCACAGTGTGTGTGTACCTGAGGCCACAGTGTGTGTGTACCTGAAGCCACAATGTGTGTGTGTGTGTGTACCTGAGGCCACAGTGTGTGTGTGTGTGTACCTGAAGCCACAGTGTGTGTGTGTGTGTGTGTACCTGAAGCCACAGTGTGTGTGTGTGTGTACCTGAAGCCACAGTGTGTGTGTGTGTGTGTGTGTGTGTACCTGAGGCCACAGTGTGTGTGTGTGTGTGTACCTGAAGCCACAGTGTGTGTGTGTGTGTGTACCTGAGGCCACAGTGTGTGTGTGTGTGTGTGTGTACCTGAAGCCACAGTGTGTGTGTGTGTGTACCTGAAGCCACAGTGTGTGTGTGTGTGTACCTGAAGCCACAGTGTGTGTGTGTGTGTACCTGAAGCCACAGTGTGTGTGTGTGTGTGTGTGTACCTGAAGCCACAGTGTGTGTGTGTGTGTGTGTGTACCTGAAGCCACAGTGTTGATGGCTCCCTCTTGCCCGATGATGTGCTCCTTCAGCCTCTTCTCCAGAGGGAAACGCCTCCTCTCCTCTGCCTCCCTGCGAGCCTGAGCCTCCTGGAACTGAGGAGGGAGGAGGGGGAGGGAGGAGGGGGAGGAGGGGGAGGGAGGAGGGGGAGGGAGGGAGACAGGAAGGAAGGCACGTATTGAAAAATGGATTAAATAAACTTCCCCAATTCCTCTGGATCCTCTCAAGTCATCCTCCTGCTCTTCAGGAGTATAGATTTCTGGGCTTTGTGTGTCTGTGTGTGTACTTAAGGTGTGTGTCTGTGTGTGTGTGTGTGTACTTCAGGTGTGTGTACTTCAGGTGTGTGTCTGTGTGTGTGTGTACTTCAGGTGTGTGTCTGTGTGTGTGTGTACTTCAGGTGTGTGTCTGTGTGTGTGGACTAGAGGTGAGTGTGTGGACTGGAGGTCCAGAGTCTCTGATTTCAACACCATCCCTGTACATTCTACAGTTGAGCTGTGTGCAGCTGTAACGGTGCACTTTACCCCGGGGATCAGGGAAGTGGTCTAACTGTCTGACTGTACCCTTCACCTCCCAAGAACACACCATCACTTCCAGACCCATCCTTCTACACTGATTTCCATCTGCAGTAATGTCTCCCCCCCCCCCTCTCTCTCTATCTCTTGGTCATTTCCTCTCCTCCACCCAGCAGCCATCTTCCACTTCCACCCTGGCTGCTGTCTCCATCCATCCTCTGTGTGTGTGTGTGTGTGTGTGTGTGTGGTACCTTCCCCTCCCACTCCTGCAGCAGGGTGTGTGTGTGTGTGAGTGTGTGTGTGTGTGTGGTACCTTCCCCTCCCACTCCTGCAGCAGGGTGTGTGAGTGTGTGTGTGTGTGTGGTACCTGCCCCTCCCACTCCTGCAGCAGGGTGTGTGAGTGTGTGTGTGGTACCTTCCCCTCCCACTCCTGCAGCAGTGTGTGTGTGTGTGTGAGTGTGTGTGTGTGTGTGGTACCTTCCCCTCCCACTCCTGCAGCAGTGTGTGTGTGAGTGTGTGTGGTACCTTCCCCTCCCACTCCTGCAGCAGGGTGTGTGTGTGTGTGAGTGTGTGTGTGTGTGTGGTACCTTCCCCTCCCACTCCTGCAGCAGGGTGTGTGTGTGTGTGTGTGTGTGTGTGAGTGTGTGTGTGTGTGTGGTACCTTCCCCTCCCACTCCTGCAGCAGGGTGTGTGTGTGTGTGTGTGTGTGAGTGTGTGTGTGTGTGTGGTACCTTCCCCTCCCACTCCTGCAGCAGGGTGTGCAGCTCGCCCTCCTTGGCGTAGGCTCGGGGTGTGTGACCCAGGGCGTTGGTCTGGAGGGGGTTGGCACCTGCACCGGGAGAGACAGAGGTCAGGGGTCAGGGGTCAGGGAGGGGGTGGGCAGGCATGGACCCAGGGACGCGTGCTCCACAGGCCCCCCCCCCCCCCCACAGCTCCACAGGGGGAGGCATTACATCACACTCATGCAGGGAGGAAGCGTGGAGGCAGAGAGAGAGGCTGAGCTCAGCTCATTAACACGGTCTGATCTGCTATTATCTTCCACCCACAATGAAGGCCAGTTAACCAAGTCAACATGGACCAGGCTGGGAGGAACATGTGCCTGAGGAGCGAGAGTGTGTGTGTGAGTGAGTGCGTGTGTGTGTGTCAGTGTGTGAGTGCGTGTGTGCGTGTGTGAGAGTGTAAGGGGGTGTGTGTATGTCAGTGTGTGTGAGTGTGTTCTCGCAGTATGGGGTGTGGCAGGACTGTCAGTCAGACTGCTTAGCGGTACTCCAACCCTGTCACACACACACACACACACACACTTTTGCAAGCACGCACTTTAGTTATTAAAAACGATAAATATCCCTACATCTTGAAAGTGTGCACATGGCCTAATACAGTATGTTGTTTCACTGTGGGTTTGTCTGCGTAACTGTTAATGTGTGTGTGAGTGTGAGTACAGTGGTGTATGTGTGTGAGTACGGTGGTGTGTGTGCGTGAGTACGGTGGTGTGTGTGTGTGAGTACGGTGGTGTGTGTGTGAGTACGGTGGTGTGTGTGCGTGAGTACGGGGGTGTGTGTGTGTGAGTACGGTGGTGTGTGTGTGAGTACGGTGGTGTGTGTGTGTGAGTACGGTGGTGTGTGTGTGTGTGAGTACGGTGGTGTGTGTGTGTGTGAGTACGGTGGTGTGTGTGTGTGTGAGTACGGTGGTGTGTGTGTGTGTGAGTACGGTGGTGTGTGTGTGTGAGTACGGTGGTGTGTGTGTGTGAGTACGGTGGTGTGTGTGTGTGAGTACGGTGGTGTGTGTGTGAGTACGGTGGTGTGTGTGTGTGTAATCAATGCGGTACAAGGCATCACTCTGCTTTAAGCTTAGCTTTAACAGCGGCTGTGATTATTGATAAAACCCTAAATGTTGCCCTCCTCACAAACCAATCGATCCAAAAAATAAACACCCTTTAAACTCCGAGGAGAAAAGCAATATACCAGCTGCCCCCCCCCCCTGTCACCCACACACACCCACACACACACACACACACACACACCACACACACACACACACACACTCTGACACTCTGTACCCCCTCTGTTTCCATCATAATAAATAGCATCATTTAAGACTTTAATATCAGCCAACCCTCTGGGCCAGGGTACTTTATAAAGGATCAACTCTAACGACCGGTAACCCTCAAGAGACACACCCACTCTCACCACACACACACACACACACACACACACACACACACACACACACACACTCTCTCTTACACACACACAGGCTTCTAAATAAGGTCAAACTTAGATTAAACTTAATCCCCTCATTAGTCTTTTAGTTATGAACTAGTTAAGTTAGGAACCTCCTCCCTCTCCCCCTCCCTCCCCTCTCTGTCCCCCTCCTCCCCCCTCTCTCAGTGCAGCTGGTGGGACAGGCCCCCTGCTGCTCCTCTGTGTGTGTGTGTGTGTGTGTGAGCGCGCGTGTGCATCTGCGTGCGTGACTGGGCCATGGTCCTGTTCAATCATTCACTGCCGAGCCAGCGGGCCCAGCTTTGGAGCCTGGGGCTCGGGTACACACAGTCTCCAGGCTGGGTGAGTGCCTGCTGGGCCGGGGGAAGGCCTTAGGGTGGGTCTGGACACGGTGATGGATGGAGATCCGTGTCTGAGGCCAGCTCAGGCTGCAGGAGTCAACCCAAAGCGGTGTGGCACGCTAACACATGGGAAATAACCATGTACACATGCACACACACACACACTCAAACACACACACGTTTACTAACACACACACACACAAGTAAACTTCTCAGCTTGACAGCTGGCATTTCTCATGTGTTTTATTGTCATTTCGGTTTAATGTTAAAAAAAAATACACGACAGGAAGTGAGGAGTGGAGGATCAAAAATAGAAAAATTAGTAAGAAATAAGAAAAATGATAGAAGTGAGCGAGAGAGAGAGAGAGAGAGAGAGAGAGGGGAGAGAGAGAGAGAGAGAGAGGGAGAGAGAGAGAGAGAGAGAGAGAGAGAGAGAGAGAGAGAGAGAGAGAGGGAGAGAGAGAGAGAGAGAGAGAGAGAGAGAGAGAGAGCAGATGATTAGGAAAGAAGTGTAAAAAACAGTATGGGTGTGTGTGTGTGTCTGAGATGTCAAAGGTCAAAAGTGTTATTGTCTGTGACAGTGGCGCCAAAGTGGCGGTCGGCTCTTGTAGTCACGGTAACCACTGCCTGTCTTTTAATGCGATTGGTTCAAAACAAATGCTTTCTTTTTTGCAAAATATCTTACCTTTTTAATTCAAAAATGCACGTTGGGAACATTTTATTCAATTTGGAGAGTATAATTTTTTTAAGCACTTACTGAGGAGTGAGAAGGAAAAGAGAAGAGAGGGAGAAAGAGAGAGAGGGAGAAAGAGAGAGGGAGAAAGAGAGAGAGAGAAAGAGAGAGAGAGAAAGAGAGAGGTAGAAAGAGAGAGAAAGAGAGAGAGAGAGAGATGGAGAAAGAGAGATAGGGAGAGAAAGAGAGAGGGAGAGAGGGAGAAAGAGAGATAGGGAGAGAAAGAGAGAGGGGAGAAAGACAGAGAGAGAGAGAGAGAGAGAGAGAGAGAGGGAGAAAGAGAGAGGGAGAAAGAGAGAGGGAGAAAAAGAGAGGGAAAGAGAGAGAGAGAGAGAGAGAGAGGGAGAAATAGAGAGGGAGAAATAAAACACAGACATGCAATCCATCATAACCATAAACATAAGGCAGTTATTCCTGTAACTTAATCACAAACCAAACGACCTTACGACTGAAGCAAGTCTGACTGTGTGTTGGGGGGAGGGGCAAGTACTTTGTCTGACCAAGATGTTCTTGGAAAATAAGATATCAGTTTTTTATTAAAAAGATGTAACAGGTCCTGCTTATGTAAAGTCATGAATGTAGTAGGAAAAATGATGTGTAACAATGTCATAAGTAACTAAAATATCAAATGGAACTGGAGTATAAGAAGCATGTCTACTGTAATATCTACCAACACACACACATAAGCACTCACACACACACACACACACAAGCACTCACACACACACACACACCCCCACCTCCCAGAGTTCCCTCGGGGCAGGTTCTGTGTGGGGTCAGAGGTCAGGCAGGGTTGGCTTGGTTAAGGGCTGCTCATCTGTTAAGGAGGGGGAGGGGGCCTGGGGGGGGGAGGGGCCCGGGGGGGGAGGGGGCCGGGGGGGAGAGGGGGCCGGGGAGGCCTGAGGCTAGACTGTGCAAAGAGCTGAGTCAATGACAGGTGCAGGCAGTGTGAGAGTGTGTGTGTGTGGGTGTATGTGTGTGTGAGTAAAGGGGTCCGGGGGGGGGGGTCATGTGATTCATGGCTCCTCCCCCAGGTCACGTGACTCACCTGCGTCCAGCAGCATGCGCACGGTGCGAGGGTCGTCGGCCAGCGTGGCGTAGTGCAGCGCTGTGCAACCACGGAAACCAGCTCTGCTGCTGAGACGACTGCTGAACTCATCCTCCCTGGACACCAGGACTGGGGGGGGGAGGAGAGGAGGAGAGGAGGGGGAGGGAGAGGAGGGAGAGGAGGGAGAGGAGGGAGAGGAGAGAGGGAGGGAGGGAGGGAGGGAGGGAGGGAGAGGGGGAGAGAGGGAGAGGGTAGAAAGAGGAAGCATGAAGTGGGGTAGGATTGGAGGCAGAGAGAGGGGAGAGGGGGAGAGGGAGGGAGGGAGGGAGGGAGGGAGGGAGGGAGAGGGGGAGAGGAGGGAGGGAGGGGGTAGAAAGAGGAGTGAAGTGGGGTAGGATTGGAGGCAGAGGAGGGGAGAGGGGGAGAGGGGAGGGAGAGGGGGAGAGATGGAGAGGGGAAACACACCGTTATATTTTGATCATTGTCAGACAGTGCAGCTTCATCACGACATAACCGGCACGTTTCTAAAAGACAAAAGAAGAATGGGACCAAACTCAAGATGTTCTGCTTTCTGCATGCGGAGGCACTGCATGCTGCCCCCTGCTGACAGGGAGGAGGAAGGTGTGCTGGGGTCTACCTGGCCACCCTACCTCCAGCCCCCCCTCCCCCCTCCCCCTCCCCCTCCCTGCGTCATCCCTCTACCAACTTCCACTCTCATCTCTTGGCCCCCGTCTCTTCCAGAGACCATCCTTCCCTCAGTCCTCCCCCCTCCCCCCCCCCCCCTTCCCTCTGACAGTCGGGGGGTGTGTATGGATGTCTGAGAGGGATAATCACCGCTAACCTAATAAAAGCGTCGCGCAGGGGCCGCCTAGCCCATCCATCAGCGCGCGTCTGGGAAATGCTTCCCCGTGCAACGCCAGCCCGCCCGGACCCAAAACTGACAGCTATATAAATGTCTGCAATATACATATCCCTTCTAAATATGTCTGTGACCGGCGTGAGGGTGAGCGGAGCCGCACACAGCTGAGGACGACACAGCAGCCCAACAAATAAACACAGAGGGGGAAAAAAAACAGCCATGGAAAATAATAAATAAATAAACGCATAAAATAACGGGGGAAGAAATGAATCACTACCATATATGCAAATGCGGGCGCGGAGCGAAAACACTCATAATGTGAGCTTCTAGCCCGGAGAGTCATCTGTGTAATATCACAGACGCGCACACATCATCTGCAGATCTCCAGGTTCAAATGTGGAAACATCTCTGTTTTCGGGTTGGGTGTGAGTGAGTTAGGGGCGGGGCAGGGCGGGGGGGGGGGGGGGGGGGGGGGGGGGGGGGGGGTGGTATGAGGGACGAGGGTGTGTGTGTGTGTGGGGGCAGGGGGGGGGTATGAGGGCTGTGGGTGTGTGTGTGGGGGCGGGGGGGGGGGGGGAGGGGGCGGACAGAACGGTGACCGTCTCAAAGCGAACGCGCAGGCATCACGCGCACCTTCCAGTGAATGGATGCCCTTCTCTCGCGACGTGTCGTAGACGTTGTTGAAGTCGTCACCTGCGTTTGGGTCGGCGCCAGCCTCGAGCAGCACCTGGATCACGCTGGGACACACACACACACACACACACACACCATCTGAATACACACCCGGAAATCCCAATACACACACTTTTGAGATTCTGACGTATTATGTAGACACATTTACAACAGATCTTTCAGGTAGCATTTCCTGTAGCATCTTAAAGCAGACAAATGTTTGAACCACAGGTTTGTGTGTGTGTGTAAGGGGGGGGGTTTCCGGAGAAGGGCCAGCCCAGTTTCCATGGTGACTGATGACTGCCTCCTCCCTCCCTCCCCCCTCACTCCCTCCCTCCCCTCCTCCATCCCTCCACCTTCCCTCTCTCCCCCCCTCCCTCCCTCCCTCCCTCCCCCCTCCTCAGTATTGTCACCCTCCCATGCTCCATTGCTCTTGGTCTGCAGTGTGGAACAGTGGTACGCATGCTGACTGCATGTACCTACGCTGGCTATGTTACCCTTATGGGTCAGAAACAGAGGCCATTTCCGGGCTTCGTTGGGGGTTGGTGTGTGTGTGTGTGTGTGTGTGTGTGTGTGCTCGTCAGTAGTCCTTCACTGGAGCGCACCGTGTGAGAACAAACACACACTCCCTCGGCAACGGCGTTCACCGTGACCCAACGGACATTCCAGGTACCGTCTCTCTGTCTACGGCACACACACACACACACACACACACACACCCTTCCGTTTAACCGGTGATCGTGAACCGTGGCTTTGACATTGAGACAGCCTGGTCATGGACATCTGACTTGTGTGAAAGGGAACCTTTCTGCCAAAACTGTGTTTCCATGTTCTACTGTGTTAGGGATGTGTATGATGTGTGGGCCTATGCTTCAGACAGGAGTGTGTGTGTGTGTGTGTGTGTGTGTGTGTGTGTGTGTGTGTGTAACTTTCGGCTAGCCCCATTCATTTATGTTACATTAATGTTTCCTCCGATTACACACTTGGTGACTCACAAACCTCTCTCTCCTCCACTTCCTCTCACATCTTACATATGTTCTCTCTCTCCCACACACTCTGTCTCTCCCACACACTCTCTCTCTCCACACACTCTGTCTCTCCCACACACTCTGTCTCTCCCACACTCTGTGTCTCCCACACACTCTGTGTCTCCCACACACTCTGTCTCTCCCACACACTCTGTCTCTCCCACACACTCTGTCTCTCCCACACACTCTGTCTCCCACACACTCTGTCTCCCACACACTCTGTCTCTCCCACACACTCTGTCTCTCCCACACACTCTGTCTCTCCCACACACTGTGTCTCTCCCACACACTCTGTGTCTCCCACACACTCTGTCTCTCCCACACACTCTGTCTCTCCCACACACTCTCTCTCTCTCCCACACACTCTCTCTCTCTCCCACACAATCTGTCTCTCCCACACACTCTCTCTCTCCCACACACTCGCTCTCTCTCCAGTCACACAAGGCTGAGCAGCGCTGAGTGAAAAGGCCCACTAGCCTGAAAGGGGTTAACCACATCAGAAAGGTAAACAGGAACGGCTAAAGAAAGGAAGAATAGAGAGCGCAGGAGGAGGAGAGAAGGAGAGAGGGAGTGGCGATGAAAGAAAGAAGGATTCGATTAGACACACGGGTTCGTAAGGCTGATCAGCTCATTGAACTCGTTTCCATTTTCGCTAATAAAGTACAGATAAACGAGTTCACTTGATTTGGCCTGACTTTACGGAGAGGTTCCAAACAGTGTTGATGAACACAATGTTCAAAGGGTTACACTCTCCATCCCTCCACTGCTAACGCCCCCTATCCCTGGCTCTAACCCCCCCCCCCAGCTTCTGTTGTCTAACGCTGTCTTGACCAAACAGCCCTAGGGGGGACAGGAAACAGACACTTCCGTCTCACCTGGTCAGACACTGGGGGTCTCCCCCCCCATAGCCAGGCCAGACACCGGGGGTCCAGTCCAGCTGTCCACCCACATGACCTGACCTCTCAGGCCCTGGGGCATTGGGCAGAGGTGTGCTGGGGGCTGGGGACTGGGGGGCTGGTGTTGGGGGCTGGGGGCAAGGCCACAGTAAAAGCAGGAGGGTGTTCTGCACAAATCTTCAGTGGATATTCTCAGTGAATCATAGACGTAGACGGGAATAGATAACCCTGGTAGATGTGATAACCCTGGAAGATGTGATAACCCTGGTATATGTGATAACCCTGGTAGATGTGATAACCCTGGTAGATGTGATAACCCTGGTAGATGTGATAACCCTGGTAGGTGTGATAACCCTGGTAGATGTGATAACCCTGGAAGATGTGATAACCCTGGTATATGTGATAACCCTGGTAGATGTGATAACCCTGGTAGATGTGATAACCCTGGAAGATGTGATAACCCTGGAAGATGTGATAACCCTGGAAGATGTGATAACCCTGGTAGATGTGATAACCCTGGTAGATGTGATAACCCTGGAAGATGTGATAACCCTGGTAGATGTGATAACCCTGGTAGGTGTGATAAACCCTGGTAGATGTGATAACCCTGGTAGATGTGATAACCCTGGTAGATGTGATAACCCTGGAAGATGTGATAACCCTGGTAGGTGTGATAACCCTGGTAGATGTGATAACCCTGGTAGGTGTGATAACCCTGGTAGATGTGATAACCCTGGTAGGTGTGATAACCCTGGTAGGTGTGATAACCCTGGTAGATGTGATAACCCTGGTAGGTGTGATAACCTAAGTGTCTCTGGTTGTCCTCCAGCGCCTTCTCTCCAATCCCAATAATCCCATTTGATTCCAACCCAAAGCTTCCCCGGCGTGCCACTCACCCCAACATCACCCCATCATCACCCCCAGCCCCCCCCCTCCCCCGACACACACAAACACACACACACACACAAACACACACACACAAACACACAACGAGCCGCTCGGCTAGCCAGTCGGAATGGTCAACAGGTGTCACAGTCGGCCGGACGGTCATTGTGCACGTGAATGGTGTGAGGGAGGGGAGGGAGGGGGGGGGAGGGGGGGGAGGGAGGTATTGTGTGTTAAGAGAGCAAACAGGGGGGGCCGGCCCCAAGCCCCTCCCTCGATTCAGATCACATCAAAGCTAAACAAACACAGGCAGCCCTCAACTCCGCCCCTGATTCTCACACAGCCCGACCCTGCGACCCCCCCGGATAAGTAACCAGGCGTAGGGGCTGGGCAGGGTGAAGGTGAGAACCACCGCACCCCCCCACCCCCGTAAACTCTTCCCCAGAAGCAGGGTAGACAAGGTGGGGCTGGACATGGTCTAAGAAGACACAGCACAGCTCCAGGCAGGGACAGATATTGGGGATCTTTTAGCCCTGACTAAAGGGGGCCTGGGTGGGGGGCCCCACTGTGTTCCAGAGTCCTGTTCTTGGGGCTGGTCACTCCTGTGGGGCCTCAACACACTCAGCATACTGAGTAATCACAGGAAGGTCTGCAACGTACTTAATAAAGACGCTGTGTACAGCTCTGTTTCGATTCTCCTAGATTTCCGCCTGCGTGTGTGTGTGTGTGAGAGAGAGAGAGATGTATGTGTGTGAAAGATAAAGGTGTGTGTGTGTGTGAGAAAGAGCAAGGTGTGTGTGAGAGGTGTGTGTGTGTGTGTGAGAGATGTGTGTGTATGAAAGAGAAAGGTGTGTGTAGGTGTGTGTGTGTGTGTGTGTGTGTGTGTGTGTGTGTGTGTGTGTGTGAGAGATGTGTGTGTATGAAAGCGAAAGGTGTGTGTAGGTGTGTGTGTGTGTGTGTGTGTGTGTGTGTGAGATGTGTGTGTACGAAAGAGAAAGGTGTGTGTAGGTGTGTGTGTGTCGGTGCTCTGTCTTCCCTGCAGCAGTGAGGATCTCTCAGGGGGTTTACAAGACAAGATGAAACACAGGCTAGTGTCACTGCTGGGCTGAGTTATAGCGCTCATAACACACACACACACACACACACACACACACACACACACACACACACACACACACACACACACACACACACACACACACACACACACACACACACACACACACACACACACACACACACAGTATCTGACACCAAAACACACCCAACACTCTACACACACAACACACGCAGACATAATCAATATGTTACACACATCATGTTGCCATGCCAATAGAGAGATCCCTCATCAACACACACTGCAACATCAGACCAATGATCCCCCTCAGAAGGGGGGGGGGGTCTCCTGTTCCTGACACAGGACATGCTAACGTACCCTCAGGACAAACCCTAAAGGAACTCAAACCTAAATTAGTAACAGTTACGATCTTTTCTCCTGTCTGAAATCTACTGTCTCTTTCCAACCTCACATCTGGAATGATCTCATCAATTATTTTTGGGACAAACATTTCTGTTTGTGGCAAAAAAAATAATGTTATTTAGAAATAACACAGTGTGTGCGTGCGTCAATGTGTGTGTGTGTGTGTGTCTGGAACTTTTTAGACTTAGCTCATCTCATGACAGGAACCCCAGGGGTTCCTAACCCCTCCAAACTGGAATTAGCCCTGTTACTGTCAGCCTTCAGCCTCTACCTCCATCCCAGCCCCCTCCAGCCCCCCCCAGCCCCCCCCAGCCCCCTCCAGCCCCCCTCCAGCCCCCCCCAGCCCCCTCCAGCCCCCCCCAGCACCCCCCAGCCCCCCTCCAGCCCCCCTCCAGCCCCCCCAGCACCCCCCAGCCCCCTCCAGCCCCCCCAGCCCCCCTCCAGCCCCCCCCAGCCCCCCCCCAGCCCCCTCCAGCCCCCCCCAGCCCCCTCCAGCCCCCCCAGCCCCCTCCAGCCCCCTCCAGCCCCCCCCCAGCCCCCCCCCCCCAGCCCCCTCCAGCCCCCCCCAGCCCCCTCCAGCCCCCCCAGCACCCCCAGCCCCCTCCAGCCCCCTCTACTCCCCTCCAGCCCCCTCCAGCCCCCCCAGCCCCCTCCAGCCCCCCCAGCCCCCTCCAGCCCCCTCTACTCCCCTCCAGCCCCCTCCAGCCCCCCCCCAGCCCCCTCCAGCCCCCTCTACTCCCCTCCAGCCCTCCTTCCTTCAGCCTCTACCACCCAGCCCCACCTCATCCACCCCCCCCCCACACGCTGACCTGTGCTGCCGGTTCATGGCAGCCACCATGAGGGGCGTCCATCCAAGACGGTGACGCTGGTTAGGCTCCACCCCCCCTCGCCCAGCAGCCTGGAGGGAAACAGACACATCACATGTTTACTGCAGCTCTACCAGAGACAGACTGACAGACAGACATACAGACAGAGAGACAGACAGACAGACAGGGAAGCTGAACAGAAGACCATGATGCTTTGGATCCAACGTGTTTGAAGCGATGACCCATCTTCTCTTCATCCAGGCGTGAGGTGTGTGTAACTGACCCATCTGCCGACCCCCCCGCCACACCCCCCCAACCCACCCCCCCCCACCCCCCCCCAACACACCCCCCCCACACACCCCCCCAACCCACCCCCTGCCACACCCCCCCCCAACCCACACACACCCATTTCCCATTCCGTCGATGGATGGTGTCTATGTTTACTATACACACTCTACCCTCTCTGATACCACCCCCCCCCCCCCTCCTCACCACCACCCCTGGACACACACACACTAAAGTACTTAACACATCTGTGACTGTGTCTACTGCTGTGGGATCACCTGGACCATCTGCCACAGATGCCCAGGTAACTTTAACCAACACACACACACACACACACACACACACACACACACACACACACACACACTGAAGTGAGTGTTATATGAGAGAGGGGACCAGATGAGGCCCAGCTACCACAATAGCAGGACAGGTGTGTGTGTGTGTGTGTGTGTGTGAGAGAGCCGCTCACATTTGGATTCCTGGAAGGTCATGGTGTAAGCTGTTCCTGTCTGCACACTGGTCTACACTAACAGATGGTGGCTTTTTAACTCTACCCCCCACCCTCCCCCCTCCCCCCTCCTCCCCCACTGACCACGCCCGCCCCGGGTCCCCTTCCCTCCCTCCCGCCCTGCCCGTGCCCTCCACCGCTCGCCCTGCGGTTGTGGGTGACTAGGTTTGGGGGTGCTAGGAGACGAAAGGGTGTTTGAGTTTGGGCTCAGGTCGAGCCTGTGTGCTAATAAGAGTCACACATAATGGAGGGAGAGAGAGAGAGAGAGAGAGAGAGAGAGAGAGAGAGAGAGAGAGAGAGAGAGAGAGAGAGAGAGAGAGAGAGAGAGAGAGAGAGTGAGAAACCCAGAGAGGAAAGGAGCGGAAAAGCAGATCCTGAGGCGAAGGGACTGTGTGAGGAGGGTGCAGCCTCTTCTAGCGCTGCATCCCAACCTTTCCCCATCGGACTGAGCTCTGGCAGAACTCTTCCCCCACCTAGTGGTCGAATATGGAAACTGCAACCAGAGGTTTCATCAAGTGGCCTTCAATGTGTTAAAACAGGGGTGTCAAACTCGTGCCATCGCGGGCCAAGAGGGTGCAGGTTTTCGCGTCAACCAAGCCCCTACACCAGCTGATATCAATAACGAGTTTGATTTCACTCAGTGGAGAAACTCGTTATTGATATCAGCTGGTGTAGGAGCTTGGTTGACGCGAAAACCTGCACCCTCTTGGCCCGCGATGGAACGAGTTTGACACCCCTGTGTTAAAAGATCTGATGAAAGCAATGCCCTCTGCTCCACAAAGACCCTTCAGTGGTGGGTGTGCTGTGTGTGTGTGTGTGTGTGTGGGGGGGGGGGGGGGGGGGGGCTGGATGATGTGATTGGACGAGAGGGAGGGTACCTGGACACATCCAGAGCGTTATTGGTCCTCGCTGCTTCCAGGAGAGCGTCACCTTCACGGATGAGAGAGGAAGACAACAACAAGGTCTAAAACGGGCCAACCTTGACGTGGAGAGTCCAACACAACACCCTAACTCAATTGCTGACACACACACAAACACACACACACACTCTCTCTCTCAAGTGGGAAGACGAACCTTTGGAGTCAGAGTCTTTTTTGAGGCAGAAGGCCACCGCTGCAGCTGACAGGACCCCCGCAGAAGCCATCCCATATCGGCTGCGTCCACTTCTCTCCCCGCCCCCTCCATCGGTCCTCTGGCCGCTCTCCCCCCAGTACTGGCTGCTATCGCGCCCCCTGGAGGCCAGAGCGGCCCATGAGCTCCGCCGTCCTTCCAGGGAAGAGAGCCATCTAGGGGCCAGCTGGTGGTACTGCACCACCGGGTTCACGGTGGGGGCTTTAGCCTCGTCACTCAAAATGCCCTTTCTGGAGACCCGGGAGGTGGAAACGATGGGATTCAGACTGACCTCCGGTGTTTGGAGGAAGCTTTGGCTCCTTGCAGGGTCAGCAGCGCTGGTCTGGAGGACACGACACGGGGACAAGCTTCTTGACCTTCGCATGAAGATCCGTGGAGGAATAGAAGACAACATGGCGAGAGACTCACCGCAGTCACAGGCTCAGGATCTCCAATAAATATGAGGTTAATCGGCACTCTGGTCTACTGACCCTACCTCTCAAAGTGGCCCCTGTTAACCCTGATGGGATCAGGTACCGAGGCTGCACGAGACGACAAAACAACAGCAGCGCCAGCATCGATGTCACTGGAACGCGCAATGCTTCATGGGAACTGTAGTCTTTACCTCTTCAAGAGAAACGCTGCTTTAAAAATATCTGAATCAGTTTTAATCGCGTGCAAAATACACAAACACGGAATTTACTGTGGCAGGAAAGAGCAAACATAGAACATTTATTAGAGTAAGACAAGTGGAATATATATATTTTTTAATAAAATACAATAAAAAGAGGGGGCACTATCTGTACAGATGGGGGGCATAAGATGTAGGTTATGGGACATAGCATTAAGGGTTAACATTATGTCATTTAAGGTTCGTCAGCACTGTCACATGAACTATAAGTTTGACCGTATTGATCTATCTGTCTACGAACACTGCAGAGATGCTGAATATTCTGTTATAGTTAACAGTACATTTCCCCGGGTTTGGCCAGCAGATGTCCCCACCTGTAAACACGTGCAAAGGGCACCGAACACAATACCTTAGAGGTTTTTCTCATTTTTGTGATGTTTGTGAAGCATTTTAGGCTACATCATGTTCAAATCTTCTGGACTAACTGTTGCCTGCAGATGAGCAGGGGAGAACAGTGTTGAAGGTCCCATAGTCACAACATGGTGGCAGAGTGGGTTGTGTCCTTGGGCAAGGCACTTCACCCTACTTGCCTCAGGGGGGAATGTCCCTGTACTTACTGTAAGTCACTCTGGATAAGAGCGTCTGCTAAATAACTGAATGCACATGATCATGCCTCCTCTATCTCCTCTTATTTATTTTAAACACAAAACATTTGACTGTTATGTTTAAAAGCTGACTTCACACATTTACATGTATTCGTACTTTGAGCAAATTACATTGATCAAATCACAGATACCCCAGATATATGCCACTGAACTATGGTCCTTTCCTGACAAAGTATAGTGGTGGAGGTCATTCTCATACTGGGTATATTTTGGCCTTCTAACCCTTACTACTGTCTGGCTCAACCACTAGGCCTACAGCTGTTCCCAGTTTGATGTAAGTATTCACCTGCACCATTGATTCCAGGCATGTTTAGAGCTGCAGACTAATAAAACACGTGATGCAGCATTTCTACAGGTCTGAGAGACATGGAGGGAAGCAAAAAGAGGGATATAAATACACCGAAAGAAAAAGTAGCTGGTCACTGAGTTACCGCTTCATTCAGAGTGTAAAGAACCGTTCGACATTCACTCACCTGAAGAGATATATGGTAGCCGTTCAAACTCTCTCTCTCTCTCTCTCTCTCTCTCTCTCACACACACACACACACAAACACACACACGCATTGCAGAGCCAAAGCCATAGCTCAGCCCTCAGAGAAAATGTCATTTTACTTTATTACCGTCTCCACTCAAATTGAACTGATATGAAGCTGTTCGCTTTCCCAGACTCATAAATATACTGGAGCAGAAACTGGATTAACATAGACACAGACCGGATATCAACAAGAGACAGGAATTCAAGAAGTCACAAACAGGTGCAACATGTTCCAACAAGGGTTCATTGTTCCAATGTCACCACATTTACATGTATTCATTTAGCAGACGTTTATCCACAGCGACTTCCAAAAACCAAGAGCATCGGTCACTGATCATAACAACGAGTTTCTCCCCAAACATTGCAGGTAGCCAGAACATGAAGCATTGTGAGAAACCAGAAGTGCCAAAGGGAAGAACCACAAGAACATTCAGTTAAACAAGTTACAAATAAACAACCTCTTTCTTTTTTCCTTTCATCTGTTCTTTACATCTTCACTTGAGCTCTATGGAAACATTCAGTGAGTTAGTGGGTGCAAGAATATGGTGTATTTCAGTTGACCTGTACAGGTGTATGACTTAAGGGACTTCTGGTCTCATTGTGGCTCTGCACACAGCTGTAGCTCCACACACCAGCCACTATGGCAGAGTGGAGCCTGCTCTGCGAGGCGGACAGGAGGAGAGGTAGGAGGGGACACGTCAGCTAATGGGACCAGGCGCGTTCCCGACGGGCCCCCACACAGAAGGGGGAGCGTTAGTGCGGGCACAGGGGGGCGGGGCGGTTCCACCCCCAATTGCCAATCTGAACTGGGTTTGTCGGTGAACACAGCCTCTCCTCCCCGCATCCACAGCACAGCCTGAGCCGCAGACACGCCAGAGCTGCGGTGATCGCCAATATCCAATCATCTGGAGAAGAGAGACAAGAGAAAGAAAGAAGACATTTCAGGTCGATCTGATGTTTTAACATTTCTCTCCTGGAGAAACACACGGAAACAAAACTGTCTGGAATTGCGTGGGACTGAAACTTCTTTTTTATTATTATCAGGAGACACCAGCTGCCAGCAACATTAAACAGGTTTGGGTGTTCAGAGAGGGATTTTTTGGGGGTGAAATAGTCTGTTTTTTCCGGGTTGAACGAATTTGGGTGTCTAAGCCTGAACGGAGCGTCGATTGCGTAATCCGACCCATCATAAGACGCAGGTTTAAAGGTCGCATGTTGGGCATGTGTCAAAAAAGCTTCTTGTGAAGAAAATTTCATTAGCGGAGTAATTCAGTAAGGGGAAGGGGGAAGAGATAACCCACACGCTTTTCTCAACCCTACCGGCTCGCTCAGACCATCTCAAGCCCCTGGGGGGCCTCTCCTGTTGGGTTCAGCTGTGCCCGGTAAGGTAGGATGTCTGGAGAGGGGGTCTTGATACCAGATGATCGAGCCTTTGCCAGTTTCAAGGCGGAGTGCCTGTGTGAGGAAGGCTGGGCTCTAACATACAGCAAGGCTGGCACCACAGTCTGGACCGGAAAAATCACTACACAAGATCAAGGTGAGAATGGCAGGTTGGGCTCACAGGTGAAATAGGGTGCTGGCCACTAAGACAATGGTTCCGTCTTTGACAGGATCTAGTGGGGGTATAACAAGGGAACTTTATGAACTCACCTCATTTGATTGATGGTGGACAGTTGAAAAGTTGAGGGTTGTAGACCTGGGTGTGTAGGACTACTTTGTGTACTTTGTCTAGTAGCCTGTGTGTATCCGGGTCCTGCTAACAGGTGTTGTACACAGGGTTGTTTGACAAAGGGAGGGGTATATGTTCTGTGTGTGACTGTTTGGTTGTGTGTGTGTGTGTGTGTGTGTGTGTTGATGAGACCACAAGACCTTGTGTGACTTCAGACATGTTTGTGCTTGCAAGAACCATGTGATACAAGTCCCAGGTGCTGCAAGTCATGTGACTCATCCAGATATCCGTACTCTGCATATTCTACCTGTATGTGTGTGTGTGTGTGTGTGTGTGTGTGTGTGTGAGAAAGAGACTGACAGAGAGGGAGAGGGGGAGAGAGAGAGAGAGATAGAGAGAGAGGAAAGGGGGGCAGTATGGAGGCAGACAGTTGGAGTTATTTGCCTAATTCCGCAATGTGTGTGTGCTTAAGGACAGTCCCTATCTTAACTGCACAAACATTCAACAGTAATGTCAGGTGTGTGTGCGTGCGTGTGCGTGTGTGCGCACATAGCTACGTGTCAAATAGGACCACAGCAGGACATCTGGGCCTTTCCTTAATGGCTGCCCATTATGTGGGCAAAGCTGCAAAGATGGAAGAGTGAAGAACACTGGCTATAGTCCTTTAACACACACACACACACACACACACACACACACACACACACAGCGTAAACAAGCCATCACACACACAAACATACATACTCAGACCAACACACTTCCACAGCATCCCATCCCCCCCCCCACACACACACACACCCTTAGCCTCTCATGCAGAAGTGTGTTGTTGTTTGGGATCTTCTGTGGGAGCATCCATCTAGGAGGCGTGTGTGTGTGTGTGTGTGTGTGTGTTTTCACATGACGCAACGTAGGGTGCTGTCCTTCTATTTATAGACCAGTCAACCAGGATGGATGCTGTCCTGGCTGATGCATGCAAAAGGAATGCTGTTCTCACCTTGAGACCCCCCCCCCACACACACACACACACACACACACAGTGCCGTGGTCCTACAGCATGAAATAACAATAACACGCAAAATGCTGAGGCACTGAAAGCAAGGAGACATGGGAAGGAAGGTTGGGGATGGGCGGAGAACAGGAAGGCAGAGAGGAGGGAGGGAGGGAGGAGAGAGAGAGAGGCAGGGCGGTAGTGTGTTATCACTTTGCTGAGTGAGTTGGAATTGTGTTGTGTGTGTGTGTGTATGTTGGAGGCGGTTTATTTACTGGAGTTGTTTGAAAAGCTGTCAGACCCTCCCCTCCTCCCCCCTACCCACACAAGGACACATTACACATAGATGAACAGCGTAGCGTAGAAACACACACACGCGAATAAAGCATAGAAACACACACACACACAGACACACACATACAGTAGCTATACCGTAGACACACACATACACTCCTCTCACCCCTCTGTCCCACACTCTTTCATACACTCCTCCACCAGGACCTTGCATATGAAACCCTGTGTGTGTGTGTGTGTGTGTGGGGGGGGGGGGGGGAGGGGTGCTGGCTGCGACATAGATTGTTGTGGGTTAAAGGTTGGGTCTCTCTCCTTTCTCTGTTGCCATCATCTCATCCTCCTCTCTCTCTCTGTGTCTCTCTCTCTCTCTCTCTGTCTCTCTCTCTCTCTGTCTCTCTCTCTCTCTCTCTCTCTCTCTCTATGTCTCTCTCTCTCTCTCTCTCTGTGTCTCTCTCTCTCTCTCTCTCTCTGTCTCTCTGTCTCATTAGTTATGGAGTGCGCTAGATTAGTTTAACAGAGTTAAAAGTTGTCCTCTGTCTGTCCTCTCCCTCCCTCCCTCCCTCTTGTTTTTCCTTCCCTGTTTGTCTGTGGACATAAACAGCGCCACACACACACACACACACACACACACACACACACACACACACACACACACACCCACACACAGCCTCTGTGCCGTTCTAGATTGTAGATTATCATTATGCTTCATCAGTGAATTAAGTGCCTGATCATCTCCTTTAGTCCCCTATCATCCCCTCACTGTCCATCTGATAACTATCATCCCCTCACTGTCCATCTGATAACTATCATCCCCTCACTGTCTATCTGATAACTATCATCCCCTCCCTGTCCATCTGATAACTATCATCCCCTCACTGTCCATCTGTTAACTATCATCCCCTCACTGTCCATCTGATAACTATCATCCCCTCACTGTCCATCTGATAACTATCATCCCCTCACTGTCCCTGTTAACTATCATCCCCTCACTGTCCATCTGTTAACTATCATCCCCTCACTGTCCATCTGATAACTATCATCCCCTCACTGTCCATCTGATAACTATCATCCCCTCACTGTCCATCTGATAACTATCATCCCCTCACTGTCTATCTGATAACTATCATCCCCTCACTGTCCATCTGTTAACTATCATCCCCTCACTGTCCATCTGATAACTATCATCCCCTCACTGTCCATCTGATAACTATCATCCCCTCACTGTCCATCTGATAACTATCATCCCCTCACTGTCCATCTGTTAACTATCATCCCCTCACCGTCCATCTGATAACTATCATCCCCTCACTGTCCATCTGATAACTATCATCCCCTCACTGTCCATCTGATAACTATCATCCCCTCACTGTCCCTGTTAACTATCATCCCCTCACTGTCCATCTGTTAACTATCATCCCCTCACTGTCCATCTGATAACTATCATCCCCTCACTGTCCATCTGATAACTATCATCCCCTCACTGTCCCTGTTAACTATCATCCCCTCACTGTCCATCTGTTAACTATCATCCCCTCACTGTCCATCTGATAACTATCATCCCCTCACTGTCCATCTGATAACTATCATCCCCTCACTGTCCATCTGATAACTATCATCCCCTCACTGTCCCTGTTAACTATCATCCCCTCACTGTCCATCTGATAACTATCATCCCCTCACTGTCCCTGTTAACTATCATCCCCTCACTGTCCATCTGTTAACTATCATCCCCTCACTGTCCATCTGATAACTATCATCCCCTCACTGTCCATCTGTTAACTATCATCCCCTCACTGTCCATCTGATAACTATCATCCCCTCACTGTCCCTGTTAACTATCATCCCCTCACTGTCCATCTGATAACTATCATCCCCTCCCTGTCCATCTGATAACTATCATCCCCTCACTGTCCCTGTTAACTATCATCCCCTCACTGTCCATCTGATAACTATCATCCCCTCACTGTCCCTGTTAACTATCATCCCCTCACTGTCCATCTGATAACTATCATCCCCTCACTGTCCATCTGATAACTATCATCCCCTCACTGTCCATCTGATAACTATCATCCCCTCACTGTCCATCTGATAACTATCATCCCCTCACTGTCCATCTGATAACTATCATCCCCTCACTGTCTATCTGATAACTATCATCCCCTCACTGTCCATCTGATAACTATCATCCCCTCACTGTCCATCTGATAACTATCATCCCCTCACTGTCCATCTGGTAACTATCATCCCCTCACTGTCCATCTGATAACTATCATCCCCTCACTGTCCATCTGATAACTATCATCCCCTCACTGTCCATCTGTTAACTATCATCCCCTCACTGTCCATCTGTTAACTATCATCCCCTCACTGTCCATCTGTTAACTATCATCCCCTCACTGTCCATCTGATAACTATCATCCCCTCACTGTCCATAGAGGAGGGGAACTTTGATAGTGGTTGCTAATGGGTGTGAAATCATCTGTGACCCTGCAGGATAGTCCCCCCCCCCCTTTTCTCTGTTGTTGTTCTGATATCTCCCCCTGGTTGTGGTAACCGTAGAAACAGTGTTACTCTGGGGCTGCAGTGAGCTGGTGCTTTGTGTGTGTGTGTGTCCGTGTGTGTCACTAGCAGTCCTTAGATTTAAAGCCCCCGGTACTGGCATTATTCTAGACCTACTGTTTAACAATAAAACTGGCACACCCACACAATCACTCTCTCTCTCTCTCACACACACACACACACACACACACACACACACACACACACACACACACACACACACACACACACACACACACCAGTCTAGGCTTTCAAACCTGTTCTTTCCCAAACAACAGTTTGTGTGGACGGGGAGAATTTTCCATGTTGGTGTCATGTTCACGTATCGTAGCTGTAGTGGACAAAACCCCACAAAGTGTGTGGGTTTGGTCATTGTCCGCACGTCCAGTAAACGTGTGTTTTCCTTCCCCAGTGTCGGATGGTGTGTAAAGATGTGCCTGCTGAGACCATGTATGATGTCCTGCACGACATCGAGTACCGGAGGAAGTGGGATGCCAATGTGATCGAGACCTTTGACATCGGGAAACTGACCGTCAATACAGACGTGGGATATTACTCATGTACGACCCCCCCCCCCCCACACACACACACACACGTTAATATTGTTCCTCGTGGTGTTAACACAAGCACACACACACCTGACTAACCGGCTCTCTCTTAGGGAAGTGCCCCAAGCCTCTTCGAAACCGTGATGTCATCACTCTAAGGTCCTGGCTACCAATAGGAGGAGATTACATCATCATGAACTACTCTGTTAAACATGCTGTGAGTAGATAATAATTAATACATTAATAATTTAAATGAAAGATTCATGCATTCCGTAATGCCGACCTACAGCCGCACAGCTTTTACCCTCCTTTAGCAAGTCCAGAAGTTGAACTTTTTCTGCGACTGTTAACATCTTCCTCTGCCTTTTGGGCCCGACCGCTGGTGCCTTTGTTGGTGCAGAATGTTTTGTCGACATTACTGGTTAAGATAATTTGCTTGTACAAGAGACATTTATGTGTATTTTATCTGTTTTGCACGTGTACAGTGCATACAGTATTGAAGTAAACCGCAACGTTATTGACGCACAGGTAGAGAAGAAGCAGAGAGACTGTTCAGCCAATCAGAATGCAGAACACAATGCACTATTTAAAAAAACGTGAAGTAGTGAAACCTTGAAAAGTGAACCGTGATACAGCGAGGGATTACTGTACATTGATACATCACCAGTTGCTAAATGGCTAGAAAATGGGAGTTGCACTTTGTTAGTGTGAGTTATTGTGAGTCATTCCTGTTTGCTAAAGAGGAAGAGCTAAAGAGGAAGTGAGTCTGCTGACTTTCTGCTCACCTGACTTTGCTCAGTGTGATCCCACCTCAGCAGTACGGTGGTAACGTGATCCCAGAGAGCTGAGATGTGAGGATCCAAGGTTAGAAGATGTAATGTTCAGACACCACACACACGTCGATGAGATCTCAGCGCCTGGAGGTGTGTGGATGTGGGGCCCTGCCGGTGTGTGGATGTGGGGCCCTGCAGGTGTGTGGATGTGGGGCCCTGCAGGTGTGTGGATGTGGGGCCCAGCCCTCCCTGGAAGCGGACCGGCTCCACAGCTTCATCAGCAGAGCCTCGGTCCGTACCTCTGGAAACTGTCTGGTTCAGATGCAGTCATCAGGTTCCCACAGGAGACTGTGGCGGCCAGGAACAGAGCAGAAGGCCTTCGAGGAAGTGTGTGTGTGTGTGTGTGTGTGTGTGTGCTCACTTTGGAAGCAGGCCCACACTAATGATTTTTACTGCCCATAGGAGAAAGAGGATGAAAGCCATTCTGTGTGGAGATAAAGCACTTATCAACCAGGTCTCTCTCTCTTTCTAACTCTCTCTTTCTCTCGCGCTCTCTTTCTTTCTCTCTCACTCTGTTTCTCTCTCTCATTCTCTCTCATTTTCTCTCACTGTCTCTGTCACTGTCTCGCTCTCACTCTCTTTTGCGTTCTCTCTCTCTGTCTCTCTGTCTTTCTGTCTCTCTCTCTCTGCCTCTGTCTCTCTCAGTCGCTGTGTCTCTCTCTCACTCTCTTGCGTTCTCTCTCTCGCTCAACCTTTCTCTGGTTAACTCTCCCAGGGACAGGCTCTCTGGCACTTCCTCCTCCCTCTGTAAGTGGTGGATGTTTAGGGAAACGTTACCCTTCTCATGTGACCGTAAGCTCTCCCTGTGTACTTCCTCATTCCTGGAGTAATGAGCAGCCACTGATGAGCGTGCATGCTGGAATGTGTTCATGTGATTAAGGGGTGCACTTTGCAAGTGTTCAAAGGGAGTGTTGTCGTCTGAGGAACGAGGGCTGTCGAAGACTGGGCTAGCGCTGCGAAGGGTGCCGAAGGGCGCAAAGGTGCTCAGGAGGCATGCCTGTGTGTGTTTGTATGTGTGTGTGTGTTTGTATGTGTGTGTGTGTGTCCCCTTCTTCAAGGGCTCATGATCCATGTACGCTCTGACTGAGTGGTGCACCGCTCCGCATCATTAATCTACATGCTACAAACACAAGGTCAGCACGGCTAGAACGTTCTGGTGCCAGGAACCGGCCATTTGGTCCAGTTCAAACCAGATGGAACATTCTCAGCTGGTTATGAGTGCCTGCTGCTGTTTCAGTTGAAGAACTTAATTTAGTTTCTCTCTTCTAAATATAACGTGTTCTTCTTTTCAGAGATCTTTTCAGGGGTGATTTGAATCTTGATTAGCCGTCAAATATTTAGTCACTGAGCCAGAAAATGACTTAAGATACTCAAATGTGGCTCAGCGGTTAAGGCGTTGGCCTCTTGATGGGAAGGTTGTGAGTTCGATTCCCAGCCGTGCCAATATGATGTTGGTGTCCTTGGGCAAGATACTTCACCCTACTTGCTTCAGGGGGATTTGTCCCTGTACTTGCTGTAAATCGCTTTGGATTAGAGCGTCTGCTGAATTAATATTCATTTAATTCTGTCCTTTGAGAGTCCAGTAGTTGTTCACCACAGGACATGAAGACACACATTAAAAAGCACATGAAAGTAACACAATAACAGCACAACAAAACACTCGTAAGATCGAGGCAGACATTGAAGGTGCACGTCAATAACTGCGTACACACTATTTTTACATTTAGTCATTTAACAGATTTAATCATTCATTGCACACTGCAATTTCCCCTCTGGGGGACAAATAAAGGATTTTCTTATCTAATCATCTACCTCTTATTAGCGGTGCCTGGGGGGGGGGGGGTACAACCTGGACTGGGGTGCCCCACTTTTTATAATAAACTAAATTAAATAAATAGTAAGTGTACTTTACAACGCCTCGTGTCGACCATGTATTTTCCAAGACTCCTCATGGAAATAAGAAAAAAAGAAAATGACAACACTGCTGGAATTATGGAAATCAGTGAAAACCTTGGCTTCCTCAAAGGGAGGTGTTTGTTCTTCACCGCTATTCCACCTGTGTTTCCTGCAGAAATACCCCCCCAAAAAGGAGTTGGTACGAGCCGTGTCCATTCAGACGGGCTACATGATCCAGAGTCAAGGACCGAACCACTGCACTCTGACCTACCTGGCCCAGGTGGACCCACGAGGTAAGGGCATGCACACAGGCCCAGCTCACAAGGTTCATACTGAATGATCTGGATCATTCTTTGGATACATGGCATTGTTTTACGAGGACGGGGGTTCAAAACTGCCTCTCTCTCTCCCTCCTTGTCTCCCCCTCCCTCCCTTCCTCCCTCCATTTCCCTCTAACTGTCAGTCACTGTAAGTGTCCCATAAGCACTGGTAGCTGTGTTAACCACATAGTTGTGGTTTGGGCTGTTCATTCATCTGCTGCATGTTATTTGAATGCTAGGGCGACACACAGCCAATCAGCTAGCATGTTCTTATTTAGCTCGCTGAGTTACAAACTGTAGTCAAACCTGTAGTTTAATCATTAATTTGACAAAAAACAACAACCACTAAATGAAATGATGCTGATAAATGTTTTATTCAATAGTGCTGTAAAATCCATGTATATTTACCATATTGAGGACTGCTGGGTTAAACCCTCTAATTTAAATAGTTTGATGTGCTTTGAGACGTTCTACCGTGCTAAAGTGTGAAAAAGGACCACATCAAAACCCTTAATCTGCAAACAAGCCACAACAACAAGCCTGTCACAGCAGTGACGTGGGGACATTGTTCTTCAGACAACATTCGTCACACAACCCTTTATTTGGGTTGTGGTGGTCAAATGAATTTCCTTTCTTCTGAAGCTTCACAAACTAGAACTGAAGCACTTGAAATAGATCTTTGGGGTTTGGCTGTGTCACATTTTCTATCATGTTTACTGGAGCTGGTCTCTATCTCTCTCTCTCTCTCTCTCTCTCTTCACTGTATAACTGTCTCCTCTCTCTCTCCAGGTTCCCTTCCCAAGTGGGTTGTAAACAAGTCTTCCCAGTTTCTTGCTCCCAAAGTAAGTGCAGCCTGCCTGCTCCACACTGAAGGATGTCAATAAAGGCTCACACACAAGCAGCCCCCCCCCCTTCCCCCCCCCCCCCCCCCAAGCCCCCCGCCCTGAGAAGGAACCGTAAGGTTCTGTATGTTTCAAGATGGTCTCTTCTAGAAAGTCGACCCCAGTGAGGCTGGCCTGAGGTGTGTGTGTGAGTCGAATGCATTAAGTGCTAATCCAGCAGTGTGCTTGAACTGGGCAGCAGCAGCAGCAGCAGCAGCACATATGTATTATTAATGTTTCCTCCCACGCTCTGCTGACCTACACCAGTGTGTGTGTGTGTGTGTGTGTGTCTGTGTGTGTGTCTGTGTGTGTGTGTGTGTCTGTGTGTGTGTGTCTGTGTGGCAAAAATAGGTCACTTGTTCTCAAGAGAAGACATCATAAGCAAAGCCCTAGATGTATGCAGTCTACAGACAGCATACACACACACTTCAGTCTACAGACAGCATACACACTCAGCAACACACACACTTCAGTCTACAGACAGCATACACACACACTTCAGTCTACAGACAGCATACACACTCAGCAACACACACACTTCAGTCTACAGACAGCATACACACACACTTCAGTCTACAGACAGCATACACACACACTTCAGTCTACAGACAGCATACACACACACTTTAGCCTACAGACAGCATACACACTCAGCAACACACACATACACATTCATGGTGATTACACAGATTTGAAATGCTTCAAAATTGTCTGATGTGAACTCATGCAAATACTTGTATTGGATCAAGTGTGAAGTATATTGCCTCTTAATGTGTGTGTGTGTGTGTGTGTGTGTGTGTGTCTGTGTGTGTCCACAGGCCATGAAGAAGATCAGCAAGGCATGTTTGAAATATGCTGAGTGGAAACAGAGACACAATCCTGGATACAAACCCTGGCTCTACCCTGAGCAGACTACATTACCCAGCATCCCCCTCTCTGATCTGAGCATCCAGCATGCTGACAGCCTAGAAAACATCGACGAGAGTTCTCTGACTGAGACACACGAAAGAGACAGCGACTAACTACTGACACACACACACGCGCACACTCACACATACACACACACTTACATTCCTCCATAGCGTGTTTTCCCAGTTTGTCTTCTAATTGGATGTGTCTGGGTGTTTTTGTGTTTACATCAGTTATGCAGATTTGTAGAGGACAGCTTGAATGCAGGTACACACACACACACACACACACACACAGGTGCAACACATGCTGAAAAGCCAACATACCCACAGGTGTGCTGTATGATGACTGGTGATGTATGAATGTATGTAAAGTTTCAGACTGAAATACATATTCCTACTGAGGTTTTCAAAAATGTCCCTATGACGAGTCATTCTTTCCTGGTGTGAGCGTGTGTGCGTGCGAGAGCCTGTGTGCGTGTGCGTGTGTGTGTGTGTGTGTGCGAGCGAGCGTGTGACAGAAAAGAGGAAGGCGTGAGAGTACACAATAGTAAAATAGGGTTTGCAAATGACCCGATTAGTCAATACATGAGAAGTGAGAAGTCTCATTCTGTCTCATTCAGTCTCATTCTGTTTTCACCCTGTCAATCACTCACATACGAAACACCATCTCTGACACACACACACACACACCAGTATGAGAACAGCAACACTGAGGTCAGAGGTCAAACAGCTTGCAAACCCCCCCCCCACACACACGTGGTGAAACACACTCAGGATGTATTGTGTGTGTGGCCTAGATCAGAACGAGAATCCCCAATTGGTTGGCATGGCAACTCCCTTCTGAATTTAGCACATCTGGGAGATACGGAGGAGGGAGGGAGGGAGGGAGGGAGGGACCATGTTCACCTGAGGGACCTCAGTGTGTGAGGGGCCTCAGTGTGTGAGGGGCCTCAGTGTGTGAGGGGCCTCAGTGTGTGAGGGGCCTCAGTGTGTGAGGGACCTCAGTGTGTGAGGGGCCTCAGTGTGTAAGGGACCTCAGTGTGTGAGGGGCCTCAGTGTGTGAGGGGCCTCAGTGTGCGAGGGGCCTCAGTGTGCGAGGGACCTCAGTGTGCGAGGGGCCTCAGTGTGCGAGGGGCCTCAGTGTGCGAGGGGCCTCAGTGTGCGAGGGACCTCAGTGTGCGAGGGGCCTCAGTGTGCGAGGGGCCTCAGTGTGCGAGGGGCCTCAGTGTGCGAGGGGCCTCAGTGTGCGAGGGGCCTCAGTGTGCGAGGGGCCTCAGTGTGTGAGGGGCCTCAGTGTGTGAGGGACCTCAGTGTGCGAGGGGCCTCAGTGTGCGAGGGGCCTCAGTGTGCGAGGGGCCTCAGTGTGCGAGGGACCTCAGTGTGTGAGGGACCTCAGTGTGTGAGTGTGAGTGAATACTACTCCATACTACTGCTGGAGTGGGAAACCTCACCTTCACTGATGTGCAAAGAAACCTGACACACACACACACACACACACACACACACACACACACACTACTGGACTTCCATCAGACTCTGCCTTTGGGCCATTCGCTCAACCAGCCAATCTGTGTGTGTGTGTGTGTACATTGGTGCTTGTGGTGCCAGAGTGAATGAGGCTGTGTATGATGTGTATGTGCATTTCAAAGTGAATGTGTGTATACATGAAAGTGTGTGTATGTGTGTGTGTGTGTGTGTGTGTGTGTGTGTGTGTGTGTGTGTGTGTGTGTGTGTGAGCAGGAAGAGGGAGACACGCATGCAGTGAGCTGCTCTGTCACAGTTTGCCACCCCCACACGGAGCCAGCCCATCACTACCAGCTATGAGTCACAGAGTCAATGCCCTCCTCCTCCTCTCTTTCCTTCCTCTGGGCCTCCATGTCATCCAGCCTCTCTCTCTCTTCCTCCACCTCCCGTCTCGCTCCTCCTCCACCTCCTTTCTTGCTCCTCCTCCCTTCTCTCCTTCTCTCTCCTCAAACTCTCTTCTCTCTCCTCCTCCACCTCCCTTCTCTCCTCTCTCCTCCTCCACCTCCTCTCTGTCCTCCTCCACCTCCCTTCTCTCCTCTCTCCTCCTCCACCTCCTCTCTGTCCTCCTCCACCTCCCCTCTCTTCTCTCTCCTCCTCCACCTCCCTTCTCTCCTTCTCTCTCCTCCACCTCCTTTCTCTCTCCTCCTCCACCCCCCTTCTCTCTCCTCCTCCACCCCCCTTCTCTGTCCTCCTCCACTTCCCTTCTCTCTCCTCCACCTACCTTCTCTCTCCTCCTCCACCCCCCTTCTCTCTCCTCCTCCACCCCCCTTCTCTGTCCTCCTCCACTTCCCTTCTCTCTCCTCCACCTACCTTCTCTCTCCTCCTCCACCTACCTTCTCTCTAGGCTTTGGCTTTCGAGTTGCTCAATATTTCATACCCTAAGACTGTATCCTCCTGTCTGCCCTTGTGAGGGAGAAGTCTACAGTGGAGGGAGGCCCACGAGGCTCTGGGCTGTGTTCAGGGGCGCCATCTCCTCATCACGGTCTCCTGTTGCCCTCTCGTGGTTCGCCTCATAAACTACCGTGATACATAACCAGCAAATCGGTTTCCAAATATGGCCAGTCCAGCTCGAGGCGAGCGATATTCGACAACACATTTCAACTTCCGTCAAAGGGAGAGTTTAATACGGTCAAGGCGGATCACCGACCCCAAGTATTCTCCACGAACCACCCAGTTTAAATGAAACCGAGAGGATCAGCGGACATCTCGGACCCGTGGCCCCCCATGGCCCCCCCTTCTGCTCACCAGTCACGTGACCGCCGCGGAAGTTTTTCTAGATTGTCTGAAATGTTTTCTAGGCGTGAGAAAATGTTATCAGGTCTGAATACAACCTGTCTTTGAAACGACACTACTAGAAAACGGGAAGAAATCTCAGAATAAAGGTAACGACGTGTATGATATTGCATTTTATTCGGCTGTGTAGTGTAGCCTTAAATGCTTTACAATTTTAAACAATGGGTAACTTTTTATTTTACATTATCTTAATATGCTACTTTAAATTGCGGCACTTTCATTTAATGAGGTGGGCAAAAGCTTTATTTCTTTCTTACATTTTTTTCTTATTTTTTGAGCGAAACGTCTGGTTATGCAGTTTCAACCTGTTGCGTTGCGATGGACTGATTGTTCTTATTGGAGGTCTGATGGAGTTTTGGCTGATCGGTAAATAAAATGTTTAGATTGAATGAATAGCTCGTGTGTTTCATCGTTTCGGTTGCAGGCTAAATTGCAGTAGGGACCCAGTTGTTGACCAGTGTGTAACATTGGAGGGTTTTGTTGTGTTTGTTGTTTAGTTGTGTTTGTTTTCATGGGGCTGCAGAATGGAATGCTGACGCGCGTGCTGATCCCGCAGGATTTGGAGCAGATCTCGCGGAGATTTGGGTCTCGTGGTTCTGTCAATTAGGCCTGTAAACAAAAAAAAAGAAAGAAAACAAAGAGTTATGTCACTTGTTTGTGATGTGCGGATTCTGTTGATAACTGTTGAGTTTACTTTGTGTGTTTGTGTATCCACAGTGCGTTGATATTGTGCTCACTGCTCATTTAGGCGAGGAAGATCAGCGATGCTACCTGAATGTGTTTTTTATAATCGTGTCATATGTGTGTGACAGAGACTTTGAATTCAAAGATAACTCTATTGGGGAGTCAAAACTGCCACCTATCTAACCGTTGCACCACAACTGTGTGTTTGGGGGGGAGGGGGGGGGGGAGAGGGGGGAGAGAGGGGGGGAGAAAGGGGGAGAGAAAGAGCAGCGTGTGGAGGGTGAGTCAGAGTGTTAGAGCAGTGACTTCAGCTGTAGAGACAGAGGGGGCCACCCTACGGGGCCACACTACGGGGTCACACTACGGGGTCACACTATGGGGAGCAGAAGTCACAGGAACAGGAAGTGCATTCACTCTGACTCACCTGTAAAGAACCAAGAAGAGGAACAGGGATTGGGAGGACTGTGTGTGTGTGTGTGTGTGTGTGTGTGTGTGTGCGTGTGTGTGTGTGTGTGTGTGAGAGTGTGAGAGAGCGTGTGTGTGAGCTGCTAGTCCTCCGGGGGTGGGTGAGCCATGTTCTGACTGAATCACTTCAATACATTTGGTGTATTTAGTATAACTGAGAGGCCAGGGTGTCATGTGGCACAGTCGGTTAGGGAGTCAGGCTTGTAATCAGAAAGTACCGGCTTGTCCTTGGGCAAGGCACTTCACCCTACTTGCCTCAGGGGGGAATGTCCCTGTACCTGCTGTAGGTTGTTCTGGATGAGAGCGTCTGATAAATGACTACATGTAAATGTAACTGAGTAGGGACAGTTCATGTAGTAACTTCATGTAAATGTTGAAACGGTATTTACGAGAATATTCTGAGGAGTTATAGCATCCCGCCACATACACACACACACACACACACACACACACACACACACACACACACACGCACACACACGCACACACACACATCCCCCCAGCCCCCATCCACACACACACATCCCCCAGACACACACACATCCCCCTGCCACACACACATCCCCCTGCCACACACACATCCCCCTGCCACACACACATCCCCTCACCTCATCTCTTTCTTATCTCTCTTGTCATGGTGAAACTGATCTCTCACAGACTTTTGAGAGTTTGTGCTGTGGCACAGTGCATTCCTCTTAGTCTGCACCTCCCCGTGAGTAGGTCTGTGTTTGTGTTGGCGTCCTCAGGGGGCGTTCAGGTGTGAAGTGGGGGGGTGGGGGGGGGGGGGGGGACTCCACTTTATAAGGGGAGTTTGCGTCGCCACCGGAGCCCAAAACATCCCCATGGCTTCTGCCAGCACTGTGCAGCATCGAAGCTGCTTTCTGAGAGAGGGATTGTGAGCAGTGTGTGTTTGAAAATGGACCCCCCCCACGCACACACACACGCACGCACGCACACACACACACACACACACACACACACACACACACACACACACACACATCTATCTATAATGTATTCCTAAGGAAGAAAGGTAAGAAAGGCTTGCCCAGTCCACAGAACACTCCATTGTTGCAGCAACACAGGGACCCTGTTACAGCCAGTCCACTTAGGGAGTGAAAGAGAGATCTTTTTTTCTTTTTTTTTTTAATCTTCCTTCCTCACTTGCCCCTGTTTCTCCCACTCTTAACACACACACACACACACACACACACACACACACACACACACTCACACACACACACACACACACACACACACACACACACACACACACACACACACACACACACACACAGGCTGCTGACCCTGAGATATCTGAGCCTGCAGGGTCGTCCGGGATGACTCTCCACTCACAGGACTGTCAGAAGACACGCACACACTTCAAGAAGGTTACACGCAAACCTGAAGCTCATATGTACATAAAACACCCCCCCCCCCCCCTTGTCGCCAAACGTGCTTCCTGATTCACTGAATTGGGGAACTCAGAAGCGGCTGAACCAATCACAGCACTTCATGGGACGCAGTGCAGATGAAGCAAGAGACAGAACTCATACAGACTTCTACCGCCTGTTTCCACACCAGAGTGCTGAGATGAGGACACAGGCCAGGTCACACTGTGTGTGTGTGTGTCTGTGTGTCTGTGTGTGTGTCTGTGTGTGTGGCCATATGCAGTATAAAAACATTTCAGTATAAAATAGGGATTATGTGCAACACTTGGCTGGTTTTGACCTTAGATAATCATCAGCTGACTTTAACTTCCTTGATTAAGTAGAAGTCACACACCTCAGACTGCTGTGTGTGTGTGTGTGTCCTGTTTGAGTGTGTGGTTTGCTGAAGAAGTCTTCTGCGGTGAGTTTGAAAATGAAAGACAGCAGAATAAAGTGGGAAGTATTGAGCTCTTAAAACAGTTAGGTTGTTAAATGTAAAATGTGTTGAAATTTGGTCCGCCAACGTTACACAAGTGTGGGGAACCTGTGAAGATAATAAAAACTGTTTTTAGTCTTCATTGGCAGCATTCAAGTCGACTTTCATCATACAAACAAACATATACACTGAGGAAACATGCAGATCAAGAAATCAAACCTATAACAGGTATTCTAAACAGAGTTCCACAGTTCTTGGTGAAACCCTGCCACCAAAATCCTTTAATTTAAAAGTCGGGGTGGTCAGTAACTGAGCAGAGAAGGACATGAGAGAACATTCGGGTCAAGAAGGTTTGATCAATAAACAGCAACACTGTCTTCTCTCTTTGTCTCATCGCTGTGTGACCATGTTTTAAGGGGTCACATTAGGTATTGTTGTATGAATGTCCACTCTTTGGCAACACATTAAAGAAAAAACTCAGAAATGTTTTTTGTGTTTTCTTTAAAACTTTGAACCAGGGACCATGATAAACTTCAGGGCTTTGTTGTTTTAGTGCAGAATTACCAGTTATTCATGTCAAACACAAACAGGAAATGATGCAATACCACAGATACCAACACCAGTGGGGTCATTTGTTTCATCACTTTCAGACAGTCTTAAACATGTCACCTATTCCTGCTTTTTAGATTGTTCTAGTTAATGTTATGGACAGGCTGGACTTACACATTCAACCATTGGAATCTTTAAATTACTTTGGAAATGCACAACTCCGTAAAGACTGAGTGGCAGAATTAAGCTTGTTTCTTTCTGCTACATAGAACCTTTGACACGGTATCTAGGAAGCCTTCCTCCCTGAAAGACTAGCATTGCCAACGTGTGAGTATTGCATATGTTGAGTATTGTATCTGTTGAGTAGTGTTTCTGATGAGTATTGTATCTGTTGAGTATTGTTTCTGTTGAGTATTGTATCTGTTGAGTAGTGTTTCTGTTGAGTATTGTTTCTGTTGAGTAGTGTTTCTGTTGAGTATTGTATCTGTTGAGTAGTGTGTCTGTTGAGTATTGTATTTGTTGAGTAGTGTTTCTGTTGAGTATTGTATCTGTTGGGTAGTGTTTCTGTTGAGTATTGTATCTGTTGAGTAGTGTGTCTGTTGAGTATTGTATTTGTTGAGTAGTGTTTCTGTTGAGTATTGTATCTGTTGGGTAGTGTTTCTGTTGAGTATTGTTTCTGTTGAGTAGTGTTTCTGTTGAGTATTGTATTTGTTGAGTAGTGTTTCTGTTGAGTATTGGATCTGTTGGGTAGTGTTTCTGTTGAGTATTGTATCTGTTGAGTAGTGTGTCTGTTGAATTTTGTTTCTGTTGAGTAGTGTTTCTGTTGAGTATTGTATCTGTTGAGTAGTGTGTCTGTTGAGTATTGTATTTGTTGAGTATTGTATCTGTTGGGTAGTGTTTCTGTTGAGTAGTGTTTCTGTTGAGTATTGTATCTGTTGAGTAGTGTGTCTGTTGAGTATTGTATTTGTTGAGTAGTGTTTCTGTTGAGTATTGTATCTGTTGGGTAGTGTTTCTGTTGAGTATTGTTTCTGTTGAGTAGTGTTTCTGTTGAGTATTGTATCTGTTGGGTAGTGTTTCTGTTGAGTATTGTATCTGTTGAGTATTGTTTCTGTTGAGTAGTGTTTCTGTTGAGTATTGTATCTGTTGAGTATTGTATCTGTTGAGTATTGTATCTGTTGAGTATTGTATCTGTTGAGTATTGTATCTGTTGAGTAGTGTGTCTGTTGAGTATTGTATCTGTTGAGTATTGTATCTGTTGGGTAGTGTTTCTGTTGAGTATTGTATCTGTTGAGTATTGTATCTGTTGAGTATTGTATCTGTTGAGTATTGTATCTGTTGGAGGCCACAGGATCTCTTTAAACAGAGTTCTGCCTCTCTGTCCTCACGACTGTCTGATTGAATCAACCATCAAGGTCTTCATGTTGTGGAAGAAATGAGGATTTCCTGTGTGCGTATCTGAATCACTAATCAGTAGAACTAATCATTGGATACTAGTTAATATGTGTCTCAAAGGAGCTTGCTGTTAAGAAGAATCAGATTGTTGTTATGTGTCAGGGTTAATAAAGGTCAGGGGTCAGGAGAAAGAGAGCTCCAACTATGATCTCTAGTCAGAGAGTGGTCATGAGTTTGGAGCTGTGAATCTCTTTCTCTGAGGTTGTAACGTCATCACTGCTTGACTGTCACTATCTATGTTTACATTCTTGTGCCTTATAAAAGATGTTCCTCCAGCTCTTAGAGTGTAGAGAGACATGATTGAAACCTAAACCTTGGTGTTACATTCATTCATTGTCAGAGGTCTGGTACAAATCCAGAACTCAACTGAATTTATGAAGAGACGGGCTAAACCCTTTCTTCAACAATGTCTCACTGCCTGACCCTAACCAGCAGGCCTCCTTCTCTGTCCTACAGCTGATCTGAGGTCTTCATCTGGATCCAGACAGACGTGATCCACCCCAACCCAGGCCGGCCGGACATGTCGACCCCGGAGGCGTGCGTGTCTGTGTGGGAGTGGCTGTCTGTGCTGCGTTTGGAGCAGTATTACCAGGCCTTCCAGGAGGCGGGGTTGTTAACATTGAAGGAATGTTCTGTCCTGACCCCTGACCTTTTGGAGAGGATGGACATCACACTGCCCGGGCATCAGAGACGCATACTTGCTAGCCTCAACAAAACACTTCTTCCCCCCCCTGACGCACACACTCCCCAGAGGCAGACACACGGTCGCACCCCTCTCATGAGAGAGCCCCAGGCTGTTCCTGGGGACGAGGAAGACCATGGAGAGAAAGAGAGACCTGCCTTGAGAAACCAGCCCAGCCCCAAGGCACGAGAGAGAA
>CM059297.1:13300000-13307500 GCA_030340665.1 Neosalanx taihuensis
GCACTCAGTGGCTAGAACTGCAGAACTGGTGTTACATTCAGCAGACGCTCTTATCCCAGAGCGACTACCAGTCAAGTACAGGGACATTCCCCCCTGAGGCAAAGTAGGGTGAAGTGCCTTGCCCAAGGACACAACGTCATGTAGCCACAGCAGGGAAATCGAACTCGCAACCTTCCGATCGCCGGCCCAACTCCTTAACCGCTGAGCCACCTGGACTCCCATGTTGGTTAGGCAAGGCTAGCTGCCACTAGCTCACAAGGCTAGCTCCCCTCCCTCCCTCCCTCCCTCCCCTCCCTCCCTCCCTCCCTCCCTCCCTCCCCCTCCCTCCCTCCCTCCCTCCCTCCCTCCCTCCCTCCCTCCCCTCCCTCCCTCCCCTCCCTCCCTCCCTCCCTCCCTCCCTCCCCTCCCTCCCTCCCTCTCCTCCTTCACCCTCCTCTCCTTCTGACTCTGTTTTTAGCGACACCCCGTCAGCGAGACGCCTGCAGGCCACACGCCGCGTGTTCCGCCCCGCAGCAAGACGCCGTCAGACAGCACGCCGCTCCCCGCCCGCCTTCCATCACCAGGGGACATCCAGCCAGCTCTGCCAGGGAGGAGGGTCCCCTGAGATCAGTGAGTACAGAGTACACAGTGTGTACAGAGTACAGAGTACACAGTGTGTAACAGAGTACAGACTGAGTACAGACTGAACACAGACTGAACTGCGATGTATCAGGGTTAATTTGTCATTTGTAAAGAAGTTTCCGGTTGCAGTGCCCCTCTGGATGCTGCTGTCCATCAGCGTATCTGCTTAACGAGCATATCAGATGAGTACCTCATATGAAACTTTACAAGGAACTGGAGTCACATGATTAAAACAAAAACGATATTCTACTATGGGTTTCATGCAATTTTCCTGGTCCCAAACCATCGTTTTGAAATGGTGAATCCACAGAATACTAAGAAGCAGTGGAGGACAGCCCACGCATCGATGTAACTGTGTTGTAACTGTGTTCCTCTTTGTGGTGAACTTGTTCTGTTCTTCCCACAATGTTGCTCAACCTGTCCTGAGGAACTAAGCTGCAGACTTCTCACCTCTGCCTTCCTCCTCACTTCTCTCTCATCTTGTTCACCCTCCCTCCCTTCTTCCCTCCCTTCTTCCCTCCCTTCTTCCCTCCCTTCTTCCCTCCCTTCTTCCCTCCCTTCTTCCCTCCCTTCTTCCCTCCCTTCTTTCCCTCCCTTCTTCCCTCCCTTCTTCCCCTCCCTTCTTCCCTCCCTTCTTCCCTCCCTCCCTCCCTCCTCCCTCCTCCCTCCCCTTCTCAGGACCAGAATCAGTTCACAGCTCTGACGAATATGAGGATGTAGATTGTGCATACTTACCCCAGTCTGTCAACTTATTGAGCAGGGTAAGTGTGTGTGTGTGTGTGTGTGTGTGTGTGTGTGTGTGTGTGTGTGTGTGTGTGCATGCACAACAGTCAAGAAGGAAGACCCATGTCTGATTACATGATTACACTAACATAGGTTACTATAAGATGAAACATTTGTGACTGACAGCTAAGTCATCCAATAGGGAAATGTTCCTGCCGGTGCCTGCACGAGGGAAGGGGCGGTACAACTCCCTCTGTAGTGATGATGAGCTACTGGATGATGACAATGAGCCAATCACAAACATGTGAGTGACCTCTGACCTGTCTGAAACTCAGGGTCCTTCCTGTACACACACACACACACACACACACACACATATACACACACACAGATCCACGGTAACTGTGGTACACACACAACACACACACACACACACACACACACACACACACAGATCCATGGTAACTGTGGTACACACACAGATCCATGGTTACTGTAGTACACACACACAAACACAGATCCATGGTAACTGTAGTACCCACAGTGTGTTTCTCTGTTCTCAGTCGTAACTCGTGGGCAGCTACAGCATCAGCAGCCTTCAGGAGAACGTCTACCTGCCCCAGACTGGACACCTGGCCCCGCCCCTCCCGAAGACCCCGCCCACCTTGGTGTCATCAAGATGGGCTGCTGGACAAGAAACCCACCTCAGGGGTATGTAGTACACACACAGGGACACACACACACACACACACACACACAACACACCCACCCCACTCACCTCCTGCTTTCTTGTAGGTCTCTCTACTACCAGAGACGCTGGGTGAAGCTTGATGTGGAATACCTCCGATACTTGATAACGACAAGGTACAGTGGACCGGGGTTCACGGTTAGATGGCCCTGCAGTCTGTCTGTCTGTCTCTGACAGGTGGGTTCTGGGAGGGGGCAGGTGGGTTCTGGGAGGGGGGGCAGGTGGGTTCTGGGGAGGGGGGCAGGTGGGTTCTGGGAGGGGGGCAGGTGGGTTCTGGGAGGGGGGCAGGTGGGTTCTGGGAGGGGGCATGTGGGGTTCTGGGAGGGGGCAGGTGGGTTCTGGGAGGGGGGCAGGTGGGTTCTGGGAGGGGGGCAGGTGGGTTCTGGTGAGGGGGGCAGGTGGGTTCTGGGAGGGGGCAGGTGGTTCTGGGAGGGGCATGTGGGTTCTGGGAGGGGGGCAGGTGGGTTCTGGAGGGGGCATGTGGGTTCTGGGAGGGGGGCAGGTGGGGTTCTGGGAGGGGGGCAGGTGGGTTCTGGGAGGGGCAGGTGGGTTCTGGGAGGGGGGCAGGTGGGTTCTGGGGAGGGGGGCAGGTGGGTTCTGGGAGGGGGGCAGGTGGGTCTGGGAGGGGGCATGTGGGTTCTGGGAGGGGGGCAGGTGGGTTCTGGGAGGGGGGCAGGTGGGTTCTGGGAGGGGGGCAGGTGGGTTCTGTGAGGGGGGCAGGTGGGTTCTGGGAGGGGGCAGGTGGTTCTGGGAGGGGGCAGGTGGGTTCTGGGAGGGGGGCAGGTGGGTTCTGGGAGGGGGCAGGTGGGTTCTGGGAGGGGGGCAGGTGGGTTCTGGGAGGGGGCAGGTGGGTTCTGGGAGGGGGGCAGGTGGGTTCTGGGAGGGGGGCAGGTGGGTTCTGGGAGGGGGGCAGGTGGTTCTGGGAGGGGGGCAGGTGGGTTCTGGGAGGGGGGCAGGTGGGTTCTGGAGGGGGGCAGGTGGGTTCTGGGAGGGGGCAGGTGGTTCTGGAAGGGGGGCAGGTGCTGTTACAGGAAGTGTGCTGCTGTTACAGGAAGTGTGCTGCTGTTACAGGAAGTGTACTCCAAGCGGATCATCTCCACCTCGGCCATCACAGGGGTCACCAGCGTGGCCGAGCTGAAGTTCGAGGTGGCCACACACAACCGCAACTTCCTGTTCAGAGCAGAGACGGAATGTGAGTCTGTGTGTGTGTGTGTGTGTGTGTGTATGCCTGTCGTCAGAGTGATTTTAACCCAGTTAAACTCAGGTCATTGACAGACAGATCCCATTAAATGATGCCGATTCACTGTGGCTTGTGGGTGATATGTCAAATGTTTCTAAAAGGAAACGTGGACTCTGTCTCTGTGTGTCTAGTGGAGAGGAACGAGTGGGTGTCCGTGCTGCAGGACTGTGTCAGGGGTCGCCGGGTCAGCTGTGGCTCCACCCTTGCTTCACCTTTGACCCCTGAGCAGCAGGGCTACCTGGAGTTTGAGGGGGACTGCGCTCCAAGCTGTACACTGTGGTGTCTGGGGAGAAGGTCTTCCTCTATAAGAACATGGAGGTGAGTGTTGTGAGTGTGTGTGTTGTGAGTGTGTGTGTGTGGTGTGTGTGTGGTGTGTGTGTGTGTGTGTGAGTGTGTGTGTGAGTGCGTGTGTGTGAGTGAGTGTGTGAGTGTGTGTGTGAGTGAGTGTGTGTGTGATTGAGTGAGTGAGTGTGGTGTGTGTGAGTGTGTGTGTGTGTGTGTGTGTGTGTGTGTGTGTGGTGAGTGTGTGTGTGTGTGTGTATGTGTGTATATGTGTGTTTGTGTGTGTGTTTTGTGTGTGTGTGTGTGTGTGTGTGTGTAAGTGTGTAACAGTGTGACAGTGTGTGTGTGAGTGTGTGTGTGCGTGTGAGAGACAGTGTGTGTGAGTTTGTGAGTGTGTGTGAGTTGTGTGTGTGTGTGTGTGTGTGTGTGTGTGTGTGTGAGTGTGTGTGTGTGTGTGAGTGTGTGTGTGAGTGTGTGGAGTGTATGTGTGTGAGTGTGTGTGAGTGTGTGTGTGTAGCCCCTCTCTGAGTTCTGTCCCCTGTCTCCAGGACTATCGTCTGGGTGTTGGCATCAGCTCCATTTGAGATGAATGTCGGAAACGTCAAAGACACAGACCGACGCTGCTTTGACCTCACCACACCCTACCGCATATTCAGGTACACACACACACACACACACTCATCCACACACACACACACACACATTGTCACAAGATCTGCTCCCTTTTTGAATATTGGAGGATCATGCTCAGCTGGAAAGAATGAGAGGGAGGAGAGGGAGGGAGAGGGAGAGGGAGGGAGGGAGAGGGAGGGAGAGGGAGGGAGGGAGAGGGAGGGAGAGGGAGGGAGAGGGAGGGAGAGGGAGAGGGAGGGAGAGGGAGAGGGAGGGGAGGGAGAGGGAGAGGGAGAGGGAGGGAGAGGGAGGGGAGAGAATGGGGGGTGGAAGAAATGATGGAGGAACTGAAGGAACAGACATGTCTCATAATTAAGAAGAACTACGACACGAGGGGCTGATTCAAAGTGCTCTGTGGCCACACTGGTGTGTGTCTGTGTGTGTCTGTCTGTGTGTGTGTGTGTCTGTGTGTGTGTGTGTGTGTGTGAGTGAGTGAGTGTGTGTGTGGTAAGCGAATGTCTGTCTGTCTGTGTGTGTGTCTGTGTGTGTGTGTTTGTGTGTGTGTGTCTGTGTGTGAGTGTGTGTGAGGCATGAGTGACTGTTTCAGACAAGCCACATCCCTTATCTCAGAGATCCACACCCACAGTGATTAGATTTCCCCAGCCAGTGTGCTGAGCCAGCCTCCCCACAGCTCCATGCCCCTGCTCACCCTGCGCCGCGTGCGTCTCTGCCTGTCCAGCTTCATCGCCGAGTCCGAGCAGCTCAAGGACCAATGGGTGGAGGCCATGCGAGACTCCATCGGGGAGGCGCTGTCCAATAGCGAGGTGGCAGAGCAGATCTGGGCGGAGCCGAGCAACGGTTACTGTGCCGACTGCGGAGCCGTTAAGCCGGAGTGGGCGTCCATCAACCTGTGTGTGGTGGTCTGTAAGCGCTGTGCAGGTATGTGTGTGTGTGTGTGTCGGGACAAGGGTTTGAGACAAATTTGGGCAAATCGGAGACAAAAAGCAGTTTAAGCCCTTGACAGGGTTTTTAATTAGCAGAGGGTCGGGGTGGGGGGTCTTCATCAGTCCAGACTCAGGGGAGGCAGAAACATGTGCTGGGTCCCAAATCGTTTATTTTTACACCACGGCATAAAGCCTGTTTTTCTCTCTGCGGGCATCACACACTCCACAGCTGGAGTACTTAACCTCCCTAACCTGGTAAGCTTTACAGGGTAGAGTCATGTAGCATTTTGCTGTTTGTGAATAAATGTGACACTGAGGTCAATGTATTCCATTGCATTGTGGGTAAGTAGAGCCAGGTCTCTTATCCTCCATCAATCTCTTTTTCTTTTTCTGTTTTTATCTCTCTCACTCTCTCTCTCTCTCATGGTCCTCTCTCTCTCTCCCCCCCTCTCGTTCTCTCTCTCCCTCTCACTGTCTCTCTTTCACTCTCAATCTTGTTCCCTCTTCATTTTTCTCTCAGTTTGTCTCCATGTTTTTCTCTCCCTCGCTCTCTCTTTCCCTGGCACTGCCATTTCTGCTCTTGTTCCCTAGGCGACAGGAGTGTTCAATCTGTGCTGGCGTTTCTACGGCGACTGCGAGCTCCGAGAAAACTCCAACAGGTGCTCCGCTCCGGGGGCGGCTGAGTAACACTCCTTCTTCCCTTCCTCCCTCCTCCTCTTCCTCCTCTTCCTCCCTCCTCCTCTTCCCTCCATCACTCTCTCTCTCCTCCACTCACCACTAACGAAGAAGGAACTCTGAGGAGGACAGGATCAGTCTCGACACGATGTGATGTATGCTAACACAGCCCCCCCTACACACACACACACACACACACATCCCCCCCTACACACACACACACACACACACAGCCCCCCCTACACACACACAGCCCCCCCTACACACACAAACACACACACAGTCCCCCCTACACACACACACACACAGCCCCCACCTACACTCACACACACACACACACAACCTCCCTACAAACACACACACACAGCCCCCCCTACAAACACACACACACAGCCCCCCCTTCACACACACACAGCCCCCCCTTCACACACACACATTCCCCCACCTACACACACGTGCACACACACATGCACGCACACGTGCACACATACGTGCACACACACTCTCAGAAGGGATGTCTGATCTGTCTGTTTTGAAGTGAGGAATGACAGTCTGTTGTTCCTCCGTCCATCCATCACCTGTGAGGCATGCTTTCACACACACACACACACACACACACACACACACGTGTACACTCACTCCAGCTACACACTCCTCGTTCAGATTCAGAATGGGTTTTAGTCGCCATGTAAGTTGCACAAACACAAAATGTACTGGGGCAGGATGGAGCAACAGTGAACATGTCCGAGACTTAAAGAAATACTAAATCTCTCTCCTCCTCTCTCCTCCTCTCTCCCCCTCTCTCCTCCTCTCTCCCCCTCTCTCCCCCTCTCTCCTCCTCTCTCCCCCTCTCTTCTCCTCTCTCCCCCTCTCTCTTCCTCTCTCCTCCTCTCTCCTCCTCCGTTCTCTGTCCTCCCCTCCAGCAGGTTCTATCCTCCTGTCTTCTGCTGGCACATCCTCCCCCTCCGCTCTCCTCCTCCTCTCTCTCTCCCTCTTTACCTCAAGCTTTGGATCAGTAAAAGCTGAATTGCATTTCAGTATAATGGGCTTTAATGAAAGCACATCAGTTCTTGCAGAACACACGCATGCCCACACGCTTGGAACCATAGTCACACCTGAACACTTTCCTACTGCTGGTCCTCTGCTCCTCAGTCCTCCTCTCCTCTTGGTCTTCTCTCCTAATATCCTTTCATCTCCTGAATATCCTCTCCTTTTCTCTCCGCGCTCCTTTTCCACATCAACCCCAATTTCCATTCTCTCCTTTGCTCTCCTCTCTTTTCCTCCATTTTCTCTCCCTCTCTCCTGCGCTCTCACCATCTCTCCTTTGCTCTCTCCCTCCCTATCTCCTTGTCTTTCCTCCTCGCTCCCTCTTCTCCTCTCTCCTCTTCTCTCCTCTCTCCTCTTCTCTCCTCCTCTCTCCCCCTCCCTCCTCTTCTCTCCCCCTCCCTCATCCTCCCTCCCCCCCCCCCTCTCCTCCTCCTCTCTCCCCTTCTCTCCTCCTCTCTCCTTCAATCCTGCATTGTCCACAGAGGTTTCGAAGGTGAAGTTGCACACAACTATGAACGTGATAGATGTCATCCTACACAATAAATGAAACAATATAAGAAAATGTTTACAATGAAAGAAACCGAGAGAGAGAGAGACAGAAAGAGAGA
>CM059297.1:13312500-13315000 GCA_030340665.1 Neosalanx taihuensis
ATCTGTCTTTCCCAAAATATTTCCCTCCATCCTCCATCCTCCCCTGTCTCTCCCTCTCTTCTTGCCAGTTCAACACGTTCCCCGTCTTCTTATGTAGCCAATTAGTGTAACTGAAATTGTTTCCATGGTGACTGAGGTGCTAATAATAACAGACACCCCCACAGTGAGGGCTGGACAGGAACACACACACACACGTTCTCACACGTACACACACGTACACACACACACGCACGCACACACACACACACACACACACACACACACACACAGTACAGAACCTAAAGTCACACGCTGTAGCTCCCACCTACATGCCAAGACAAGACAAGATCTCTCTCTCTCTCTCTCCCTCTTTCTCTCCATGTGTCTATCCATTCCTCTCTTCTTTGTCTCTCTCTTCTTCTCAGTCATCGTGTCCCTCTGTCTCACTCAGGGGAGGAAAGGATGACCAGATGGAGGGGAGGGGCCCCCCACGGCCCTCCACGGCACCCCACGGCCCCTGCTCCCACACATGTACCTTAAGTGGACAGGAACTGACAGAATGATGTCTGTGTCCAGCCGACCCATCACCACCAACCCCCCCCCCCCACCTCCCCCTTCCTCTCTGCCATCAGGGCCATCAGTAGGGACCTGTCCTCATCCTCCCTAACTCAGGGTGGGGAGGAGAGGAGAGGAGGGGGGAGGGCAGGAGGAGAGTGCTGCGGAAGAGGACAGCAGGAACAGGAGGAGAGAGGAGAGAGAGAGAGAGAAGGAGAGAGAGACAGAAACGTCTAGGAGAGACGGAGGAAGGAGGGAGGACGAGGAGGAGGGCGGACAGGAGGGGAGACAGTGAAGAGGGGGACAGAGCAAAGTGCGGGGAGCGGAGGAACTGCAGGGGTGGGGGGGTGGGGGGGGAGCAGCGAGGCCCCCTAGGGGCAGTCGTATGACGCACACAGACTCAGCTGACTTGAGCGACAAGGCAGCGGCGCCCGCTCTGCTTTCAGCTCCGCTCACTCGGACACACGCGACTTTGAAGGCGAAAAAAAAAAAAAACATTCGCTTCCACCGGCCGACAGGGGAGCGCTCCGTCCCCCTACCCTCTCACTCTCCGCATCTCTGCTGCGCTCCATTCATCTCCTTTGATCTGGTCTAATTCCCCTCCCTCTCCTTGCCGGTGACCTTACAGTGATGTGGAGAGGGGGAAAGCTTTTACCATCGCGCCACGCTCCCTGGAGGAAAGGGCGGCTTTCACCGGCGGACCGTGTCGGAAGTGTGAAGACAACCATGCACACACACACGTATGTGGAAACGCAGACAGACAGACAGGCAGATAGACAGGCAGATAGACAGGCAGACAGACAGACAGACAGACAGACAGACAGGCAGATAGGCAGACAAACAGGCAGACAGACAGACAGACAGACAGGCAGACAGGCAGACAGGCAGACAAACAGGCAGACAGACAGACAGACAGGCAGACAGGCAGACAGGCAGACAGACAGACAGACAGGCAGACACACACCTAGACAGATTCTCAGACAGGAAAACAAACGTGTGTGAGAATACACGCGTCCATCACGGCTCCAGCAGCTTCCTCCAGCAGCTTCCTCCAGCAGCTTCCTCCAGCAGCTTCCTCCAGCAGCTTCCTCCAGCAGCTTCCTCCAGCAGCTTCCTCCAGCAGCTTCCTCCAGCAGCTTCCTCCAGCAACATCTTTCTGCACTCTCCACTCCCTCAAGGTCAGGGGGCTTCACTCAACATGAGGATACATTTCTGCTTAGTTATTTTCCCTTCGAGTGCCCTACACAGCCACTCTGTGTTTAAACACTTTAACACACACACACACCTACAGACACTACACACACACCTCTAACACACACACCTACAGACACTACCACACACCTCTAACACACACACCTAGAGACACTACCACACACCTCTAACACACACACCTAGAGACACTACCACACACCTAGAGACACTACCACACACCTCTAACACACACACCTAGAGACACTACCACACACCTCTAACACACACACCTAGAGACACTACCACACACCTCTATTCCAGCAGAACATGCAGTACTATCCTGACTCAAACCTACTACGACTCTTCTGCATTCAGACTCTTCACTGTTAACACACCCACAACACCCACAACATCTTTAGAAACCCACCAACTCAGCCTCAACCAAAGCCTCTGCTTCGGCCTCAGCCTCAACCTCAGCCTCTGCCTCAGCCTCTGCCTCTGCCTCAACCTCAGCCTCAGTCTCTTCCTCAGCCTCTGTCTCAGCCTCAACTTCAGCCTCTGCCTCAGCCTCAGTCTCTTCCTCAGCCTCTGTCTCAGCCTCAACTTCAGCCTATGCCTCAGCCTCAGCCTCAACCTCTGCCTCAGCCTCTGCCTCAACCTCAACCTCAGCCTCAGCCTCAGCCTCAGCCTCAACCTCAGCCTGAGCCTCAACCTCAGCCTCAACCTCTGCCTCAACCTCTTCCTCAGCCTCAGCCACAACCTCAACCTCAGCCTC
>CM059297.1:13335000-13342500 GCA_030340665.1 Neosalanx taihuensis
CACACACACTAACACACACACACTAGAGACCCCCCTGCACACTCACACTAGAGACCCCCCCACACACACACACTAGAGACCCCCCATACACACACAGCCTCCAGCCCAGATCTCTGTCATTGTGTATCTAGGTTGACTCACAGGAGAGCTGGCTTATCAGGATGACATGCTGTACTTTACTATGTTATCAGCCTGGATAGAGATGGACTGCTACCCTGTTCATCTGTGGAGTCACTAGAGTGACAGTGAGTGAGTGTGTGAGTGTGAGTGAGTGAGTGAGTGTGAGTGAGTGAGTGAGTGAGTGAGTGAGTGTGAGTGAGTGAGTGAGTGTGTGAGTGTGTGAGTGTGTGAGTGTGTGAGTGAGTGAGTGAGTGAGTGAGTGAGTGAGTGAGTGTGTGAGTGAGTGAGAGTGTGAGTGTGAGTGTGAGTGAGTGTGAGTGAGTGAGTGAGTGAGTGTGAGTGAGTGAGTGAGTGAGTGAGTGAGTGTGAGTGAGTGAGTGAGTGTGTGAGTGTGTGAGTGTGTGAGTGTGTGAGTGAGTGAGTGAGTGAGTGAGTGAGTGAGTGAGTGTGTGAGTGAGTGAGAGTGTGAGTGTGAGTGTGAGTGAGTGTGAGTGTGTGTGTGTGTGTGTGTGTGTCTTTAACATGCTCTGCTGTGACATCACAGGTGGGATGTAAGGCATTGACAGAGCAGGATGAACAACTTCTCAACACGCTGGAAAAACATGTAAGCAAACACACAAACACACACACACACACACACACGCAGTCTGTGTTTACATGTGTGAATAGGGAGCAGCAAAGCAGAGTTAGAGGAGTTCGCTTGACTATTGATCCGCTTCATGTTTCTTCTACTAGAACAACTTCAAAGACTTTTCTCCTGATGTTACTGCGTCCCTGTGTGTGTGTGTGTTTGTGTGTGTGTGTGTGTGTGTGTGTGTTTGTGTGTGTGTGTGTGTTTGTTGCGTTTGTGGGTGTACATCGTTGGGTGCGCGCTTTTAATTGAAGGCGGCAGTGGCATGTAGGCGTGTCCAGTCCCTGCAGGCGTCCAATCAGAAGCCTCTCTTCAGCCCCTCACCCATCCAGCCCCACACCCCTCTGATCCAGCTAGACGACCACGATTACGCTCAGATGGACCACAACATTCTCCAGCTCTGTGGTATGCACACACACACACACACACACACACACACACCCTGACACACACACTTCCTGGGTGCAGGATATGGTAATGCAGCGAAACAGCATGGAGGAGAAAAAACTATGAATTTTGATTGGATGCATCTGTCAAAAGGAAAATGAACGTGATGACAGAGAGGGAGCGAAAAACGGGCCCGATTTTGCCGCTTAAAATCTCATGAATAATATGAGACAATAGCTGTTACTTACTTTTGCACACACAAAGAAACACACCTACACACACACACATTCACACACACCTACACACAAAAAGACACACACACACATACTCACACCGACACTACTTCCTGCTCAAAATAACTTTATGTACAGTATTTCTTGTTCCCCTTTTCATTACCTGGTGTCTTCACCACCAGCAACCATTTCCCTTCCCCCCTGCCCCCCAGCCCCCCAGCCTCCCAGCCCCCCAGCCCCCCCAGCCCCCCTGCCCCCCAGCCCCCCAACCCTCCACACCTTCCTGTTTTCTCTCATTAGTAACCAAGGCAATACAGCACTTCCTGTCATCGCTTTATTCCTCCTCCCTCCGTTCACCGTTTCTTTTAGCCCTTCTTCACCTTTTGTCTCTTCCTCAGCTTCCCTAGGTTCATCCTGTCGTTACAGTACCTTCCCCCCCGGACCCCGCCTCTCTGCAGTCAACTCTGACGCATGTTCTCCCTCTCTCTCTCTCTCTCTCTCTCTCTCTCTCTCTCTCTCTCTCTCTCTCTCTCTCTCTCTCTCTCTCTCTCTGTCTCGCTCTCCCTCTAGCTCTCTCTCTACCTCTTCCTCTCTCTGTCTTGCTCTCTCTCTGTCGCTCTCTATTCTCTCTCTCACCCTCTCTTTCTCTCTCTCTTTCTCTCTCTGTCCCTCTCTCACCCTCTCTCTCCCTCTCTCTCTTTCTCTCTCTCTCCCCTGGCTACTTTGTCTTTGTCTCTCACTCTCGCTCAGCCTCTGTCTTTCTCACGGTCCGTGTCTCTTCTTCTCTCTCTCAGGTGAGCTGTACGACCTTGATGCTGCCTCTCTTCAGCTAAAAGTCATCAATTATGTAAGTATCAGAAATCACACACACACACACGGCCCTCCTCTCCAGATACCTTTCACACACACACACCCTGCACACTGCTGCACTGACCTCACCTCTCTGTGTCTCAGTTCTGCCATCTCTCCTTTCCTCTCCCACCTCCACCCCTCCATCATCCGCCTACATGCTACACCTCCTCCCTCCCATCCTTTTACAGTAACAACCTCATGCAATCGCCTCTCGCTTTCTCTCGCTCCCTCTCTCTCTCTTTCTGTATCTCTCCATCTCTCTCTACCATTCTGCCACCTTAACCACTCACTCCTCTCCCCCACACTTCTCCCCCTTCATACTTACTCCTAATCACAGGGGAGAGACACAGGCAGAATGAGAATAAGAGAGACAGAGAGGTTAAGGGAGAGAAAGAGGTTAAGGAGAGAGAGAGAGGGGAGGGGAGAGAGAAAGAGGTGAAGGAGAGAGAGAGAGAGATGAAGGGAGAGAGGGAGCGAGAGAGAGGGAGGTGAAGGGAGAGAGAAAGAGATGAATAGAGAGAGAGAGGTGAGGGGAGAGAGGGAGCGAGAGAGAGGTGAGGGGAGAGAGGGAGCGAGAGAGAGAGGTGAGGGGAGAGAGGGAGCGAGAGAGAGAGGTGAGGGGAGAGAGGGAGCGAGAGAGAGGGAGGTGAAGGGAGAGAGGGAGAGTCAAAGTAAAAGTGAGTCTGAGACGTCCTCAAGGTTACTGTGGGCGAAAGACAAAACCTGCCCCCAGCGAGCTCAGGAGGCTAGTGAGAAGCTAGCTGGAGTCTTCACACCCCCCCCCCCCCCCCCCCCCAAGAGCATTACGGGAGCAATGCCTAGTTCATCAGACAGGCAATAATGCCAAGTGAAGCGGCCGCAATGCTGGAGTCCTTGAGGGGGTGCTGAAAGTGAGAGGGAGAGGTGGGAACATTGCTTTGAGGAATAGTTCCTGTTGGGGGGGGGGGCACCGAGTGTGTGGCTCGTGAATGCCTGTGCGTGTGTGTTTGTGCATTTGGAAGCGCGAGCGTGTAAGATGATGTGGCTGTAGGGCTGTAGGGCTGTGTGTGTGGGTGTGTGTGTGTGAAAGAGAGCAATTAATTGGTCTTGTTTAACTACCCTTGTTGGAACCAAATGTTCTCATGCGTATAAGTGAAAACATGAAAACCTTGTGGTGCCCTTATGCTGGGCCCCATAACTTCAGACGGTTTGTTCAGGTGTGCAGGGATGATGTTAAGACTAGTGTTGAGGTTAGGATTAAGGTTGATTATGAGAAGGGTTAGGGGTTTCATGGGGAAACATCATTTTGGTTGTATCCCACTAGAATAGAAAAACAAACTTGAGTGGCTGTGTGTGTGTGTAGGGGCCTCTGTGTGTGTGTCTGTGGGGGTCTGTGTGTGTGTGTGTGTGTGTGTGTCTGTGGGTGTGTGTGGGTGTGTGTGTGTGGGGGGGGGGGGTCTGTGTGTGTGTGTGTGTCTGTGGGTGTGTGTGGGGGGGGTCTGTGTGTGTGTGTGTGGTTGTGTGTGTATGTGGGTGTGTGTTTGGGGGGGTCTGTGTGTGTGTGTCTGTGGGTGTGTGTGTGGGGAGGGTCTGTGTGTGTGTGGTTGTGTGTGTCTGTGGGTGTGTGTGTGTGTGGGGGGGGGGGGGTCTGTGTGTGTGTGTGGTTGTGTGTGTCTGTGGGTGGGTGTGTGTGTGTGGGGGGGGGGTCTGTGTGTGTGTGGTTGTGTGTGTCTGTGTGTGTGTGTGTGTCTGTGGGGGCCTCTGTATGTATCTGGTTATTTTCCTTTGTTGCTTGTTCTACATCGAATTACAGCTAAACCTACTGTGTGTGAGAAAACACAAGCACACTGTGTGTGTGTGTGTGCCTGTGTGTGTGTGTGCCTGTTTGTGCCTGTGTGTGTGTGTGTGACCGTGTGTGCACATGAAGCTGTGCGCCTGTTAAATAGTTCCTGTCACATCTCCCTGCAGGTATTAAAGCCTAGTGAGGACAGGCAGGAGGGATGGGGGGGGGAATACACTCCAGCTCACTGGCAGATGAGCAGGGAGAAGCACAGAAGGCGTCCACTCCAGATGACTTACTGAAAACCATGTGTCTGTTGTTGTTTCACCAGCTGCAGGAACAGACCCAGTCTCAATGTTGCTGTCTGCTGCTGGTGTCTGAGGACAACCACCAGCTATTCTGTCAGGTTGGTGTCTCTCTCTCTCTCTCTCTCCATCTCTCTCTCTCTCTCTCTCCATCTCTCTCTCTCTCTCTCCCTCTCTCTCTCTCTCTCTCCCCGCACAGTCATCTTGCCTCTCTCTCTCTCTCTCTCTCAATCTCTCTCTCTCTCTCTCGCTATCTCACTCTCTCTCTCCATCTCTCTCTCTTTCTCTCTCTCTCTCCGTCTCTCTCTCTCTCTCTCTCTCCTGTGGTGGGGGTTTTCTGAGAATCAATCCGCTCGACTAAAGTTGGGTGAAGTAACATGTTAATGTTTATTACAAGTAGCAAAACAGGAAAACGTATGAGGAATGTTGAAGCAACGTTACACACATGTTCACACACAATGCACAAACACATGAAAGTTACACAAAGACAATACCATACTGTTCCAGCTAGCATTCTAGCATAGAACCCTGGTCTACATCTCCAAAACCTTGGAGAGGTCCAGGGACCACCAGCACTACGCAGCTGATCGCCCTGAACCCCCCAACATACTTTCAACAGACCATTTTATAGTCCCAGAAGTCATTGGTCTATCACAGACATGCAGTCTGTCCCATGACTGTTCTCTGATTGGTTAAATCTCCAAAGACAATACAGTAAGTTGAATCCACATTATCTCCAGACTTCACATCTCCAATGTAAATGCTTCAAGAGGTATCTGCCCAAAATGCTGTATTGTCTGGTTGGTAGGAAGGATCACAACCCCCATCCTGACAAAAGCAACATTTACATTATTCAATCAGCAGAGCTTCACAAAAGAGCATCGTCACTCATCAGAGCAAATGGCTCTTAAAGAATGCAGGCAACCTCCTGTTCAAGAAATGTTAATTGTACAAACATTGGTCAAACATTTTCACGACACTCCTCTCTCTCTTTCTCTCTCTATATATATCTCCCTCTCTCTCTCCATCTCTCTCAATATATATATCTCTATCTCTCTCTCCCACTCTCCCTCAATCTCTCTCTCCATCTCTCTCCATCTCTCTCTGTATCTCTCTCTGTATCTCTCTCAGACATACTAAGTTGTAACCTCTGCTCTCCATGTCAGGTGGTCGGGGACAAGGTGTTAGAGGAGGAGATCAGCTTCCCTGTGAGTACACAGGGCCCTCTCACACACACACACACACACACGCAAACACACACACGCAAACACACACACGCAAACACACACGCAAACACACACACGCAAACACACACACGCAAACACACACACGCAAACACACACACGCAAACACACGCAAACACACACACACACACGCAAACACACATACGCAAACACACACACGCAAACATACACACGCAAACACACACACGCAAACACACACACGCAAACATACACACGCAAACACACACACGCAAACATACACACGCAAACACACACACGCAAACACACACACGCAAACACACACACGCAAACACACACACGCAAACACACACACGCAAACATACACACGCAAACACACACACGCAAACACACACACGCAAACACACACACGCAAACATACAAATGCAAACACACACACGCAAACACACACACGCAAACATACACACGCAAACATACACACGCAAACATACACACGCAAACACACACACGCAAACACACACGCAAACACACACACGCAAACACACACACGCAAACATACACACGCAAACACACACACGCAAACACACACACGCAAACATACACACGCAAACACACACACGCAAACATACACACACAAACACTACTCACTAAAACACGCACATACTAGGACACCAGCAAAGAATGAGCTTTCGTCAATCAAACGTCTTTTTACGCAATGTTAGGCACTTGCTTGCAACCATTACGTGCATTATTAACATTTACATGTATTCATTTAGCAGACGCTTTTCTATAAAGCGACTTACGAGAGAGAGCTTTACAGAAGTCACTAAGCATAGCAACGTCATAGACCCCAAACATAGCATTTACATTTTTTATTCATTTATTTTTATCCAAAGCGACTTACAGCAAGTACAGGGACATTTTCCCCGAGGCAAGTAGGGTGAAGTGCCTTGCCCAAGGACACAACATCATTTAGCCACAGCCGAGGCTCGATCTCACAACCTTCCGATCATGAGGCCAACGCTTAACCATTGAGCCATCTGACCCCCTAGCAGGCTTATAGATTATGAAACATACGTACATTGCCAAGGGAAGAGTTATATTCTTCAATTCAAATACTATGTGCAATTATTCTTAACGTGCAATACATTATCTTGTCTTGTACTTCGTATTTTGTATTTTTACTGTATCTTACTGTATTTTTATACTTAACTCGGTACTCTGAGTGCTGTACTGTACCCTGCTACTGTTGGGAACTGCAATTTCCCCACTGTGGGACAAATAAAGGATTATCTCCTCTAATCTATAAAGATTACATTAACCATGGTTGTCCAGTAAGGACAGAATGGATGAGTGGTCAAGATGATAGCTGGTAATTTGTCAATGGGGACAAGAGCTCAGTGACAATTAGCCAATAAGATGAAAACACTGGTGACGATAAGCCAATGGGGATAAAACATTACTGATTATGCAATGAGGGGAAGACACAGGGATTGATTGGCTAAAGGGAAATGAGCCAAAAACATGACTAAAACCCCCCCACCCCCCCTGCCCCAATTCTCCTTTTTTCTCTCACTTTCAGCTCATGTTCGGTCGCTTCGGCCAAGTAGTGGAGAAGAAGAGGTCAATCCGTCTACAGGATATCAGTGCAGTGAGTAAAGGGGTCACAGCTACTGCTGTAAAACCCCGAGTCACACAGTCCATGTGCTAACAGGACATGGTACTAATGCACAGTTATTTATTTAAAGGATTTGGATTTATGGAAGCGGATTTATGTGTGTGTGGGATGAACCTCACACTCAAATACAAGCTTTCACACTGTCATTACCTCTATCTCCCTTTCTCTTTCCCTTTCCATCCCTCTCTCCCTTCCACTCTCTCTCCCTCTCCCTCCTTCTCTCCCTCCGTCTTTCTTTTCATCTCTCCCTCTCTTTTCATCTCTCCCTCCCTCTGTTTCTCTGTGTCCCTCTCTATCTCTCTCCCCCCTCTGCCCCCCTCTCTCTCCCCTCTC
>CM059297.1:13347500-13427500 GCA_030340665.1 Neosalanx taihuensis
CTTTGTCCTCTGTTTGACAGGGTATTTTGAGCATGTTTGAAGACATGGGCTTCATCAACACCTATAAAATCGACCTCCATACTCTGGCAAGGTACTGCTAGCGTGTTTGTGCGTGTGTGTTCTCCTGCGTTGCCATAGCAGCTGAGCCTGATGGTGTGTTTGTCATGGTGGCAGGTTCTGTCTGATGGTGAAGAAGGGCTACAGAGATCCTCCGTATCACAACTGGATGCACGCCTTCTCCGTCTCCCACTTCTGCTATCTGCTGTACAAGAACCTGGGCCTCTCCAACTACCTCGAGTTAGTGGACTCCTCCTCACACCCACCTTCCCTACACCCTACACCCTACACCCTACACCCTACCTTCCTACTCTCATACCCTTCCTGCTTTTCAGCCTGTCCTACCCTCAACACTTTACAATACTTACCTCACTAACCTGATGTTATCTAAATCTCTCTCTATCTTCCTGCGTCTTTCTCTGTAGGGAAATAGAGATCTTTGCTCTCTTCGTCTCCTGTATGTGTCATGACCTGGACCATCGTGGGACTAACAACTCTTTCCAAGTGGCCTCCGTAAGTATGGAGTGGGTCACAGCACACACAGGGTTTGATGTCTATGGGGATGTGATTCACCTCAGCACTTCATGGTCTGGGGTCTAATGACGTGTCTGTTATCAACAGCAATCTGTCCTGGCTGCTCTCTACAGCTCCGAGGGCTCAGTGATGGAGGTAAGCACTTGCACACACACACACGCGCACACACGCGCGTGCGCGCACACACACACGCGTGCACATATACATGTATGCACAAAGGTCGTCAATTGAAAAGACCAGAAAAGGAAAGACTGAAGTCCTTGGGCAATGCACTAGGGAGTCAGGTGGCTCAGCGGTTAAGGCGTTAGGCTCATGATCGGAAGGCTGTGAGTTTGATTCCTGGCTGTGGCTCAATGATATTGTGTCCTTGGGCAAGGCACTTCACCCTTCTTGTCTCAGGGAGAATGTTTCTGCACTTGCTGTAAGTCGCTCTGGGTAAGAGCATCTGATAAATGACTACATGTAAATAAAGTGAACAGCAGTCCAAGCTTACTCCTCCTCCATGGCTCTTGTCCACTGTATGTTCCAACAGAGACACCACTTTGCTCAGGCCATCGCCATCCTGAACACCCACGGCTGCAACATCTTCGATAAGTTCTCCAGAAAGGTGAGTCCTTCTCTCTAACTCTCTCTCTCTCTCTCTCTTTGAGGTGAGTCATTTGTTTTCTTTTGTATCTCCTTCAATGTCTTATAACAAGCGTGTTCATCTGTGTGTGTGTGTGTGTGTGTGTGTGTGTGGTTGCCAGGACTACCAAAGGATGCTGGATCTAATGAGGGACATCATCCTGGCCACAGACCTAGCTCACCATCTCCGCATCTTCAAGGACCTGCAGAAGATGGCAGATGGTGTGTTCAGGGTTCTACAGTCTTACAGTCTGTCTGTGATCAGCTAGTTAGGCTGTGCCTGCCTTTGAAAATCCCTCAACCTATTGTAATATCACATATAGATGTATTCATTATTTTCCCACCACTAAAACATAGTTAGTTATTGTTAAACAGTTAACTGATATTGTATTGTAAGTTTGCCCCCTTTGCCACCCCAACGCCCCCCCCCCCCTTTGCTAATGGAAAAATATCTGTCTTTTGTGTATGGGTGCATGCTGTGTGTGTGCGCGCGTACGCTTGTGTGTGTGTGTTTGTTAGATGGCTTCAATCCCAAAAGTCAGACCCACCGCTCGCTGCTGCTGTGCTTGCTCATGACGTCATGTGACCTGTCTGACCAGACCAAGGGCTGGAAGACCACCCGCAAGATTGCTGTGAGGATGCTAACCCTAACCCTAAACGTACAGTCTAAGTGTTTGCTCTCGTACCCTGACCTTTCACCCTTCTCCATGTCCACAGGAGCTCATATACAAGGAGTTCTTCTCACAAGGTGATCTGGTATGTCAGCTGCTGTCTCTCTGCCTTTCACTCCAAGAACACAGGAATTCACATTTTCATATGATATGTTTGATATTAGATGACTATCTACAGTATTGTATCTGATGCCTATCTCTCTTTCTGTGTGTGTGTGTGTGTGTGTGTGTGTGTGTGTGTGTTTGTGCGTGTGTGCGTGTGTGTGTGTGTGCGTGTGTGTGCGTGTGTGTGCCTGTGTGTGTGTGCGTGTGTGTGCCTGTGCATGCATGTGTGCATGTGTGCGTGTGTGTGTGTGTGAGGGTGTGTCTCTCTGTGTGTGTATCTGTGTGTGTCTGTGTGTCTGTGTGTGTGTGTGTGTGTGTGTGTGTGTGTGTGTGTGTGTGTGCGTGTGTGTGCCTGTGTGTCTGTTTGTGTCTGTGTCTGTATGTCTGTGTGTGTGTGTGTGCGTGTGTGTGCCTGTGTGTGTGTGTGTGTGTGCGTGTGTGTGCCTGTGCGTGCATGTGTGTCTCTGTGTGTGTGTATCTGTGTGTGTCTATGTGTCTGTGTGTGTGTGTGTGTGCGTGTGTGTGTGCCTGTGTGTGCACGCTTGTGTGTGTGCAGGAGAAGGAGCTGGGGAACAGGCCCATGGAAATGATGGACAGAGAGAAGGCCTACATTCCAGAGTTACAGATCAGCTTCATGGAACACATCGCAATGCCCATCTATAAGTACGAACCAATCACAGTCCATGTGTTAACTCTAACCAAACGCATCAATAAGCAAGCACCAATCAAAGCTCATCTACTGATCTTTCATTTGTTCAAACAAGCAACCAATCACAGTCCATATTCTGATCAACGCAAAGTTTGTTGAAATGGCCTTTCCCACCTGCTCCAAAATCTGTTTTTCACTGGTGTTAATTCCCTGTTTTTGTGTTTTTTTTACTCTTTCCTTGCAGGTTACTGTCAGAGCTGTTTCCGGGAGCAACGGAACTGTATGAGCGAGTAGCGGCCAATCGGGAACAGTGGACCAAAGTGTCCCACAAGTTCACCATCCGCGGGTTGCCTAGCAACAACAGTCTGGACTTCCTTGACCAAGAGTACGAGCTGTTGCAGTCCCAAGGAGCACTGGGAGGGGATGACCATTGCCATGACGACCATTGCCATGAGGACCATTGCCATGATGACCATTGCCACAATGGTTGCCTCGATGATGGGGATGGGGGGAGGGGCCAGTGACCACGGCGAACCACGAGTGAGTTAGGTGTTTTTCTCGGCCAATAGGAGCCTGAAAAATCTTTTTAAGCGACCTCAGACGGAGAAGGGATGTCTCTGACCTCTGTCAACGGCGGAATCGCTGAGCAGGACAGACGAAACGATCTGAGGAAAGAAGATGCAAGTGAACTGAATCAGGCAAGAGGTTCAGAACAGTCGTTCAGAACAGGTGTTACGGACAAGACAATATCTGTAGACGCTACATGTTGCTTTGTCTTCGTGTGCAGGAACCAGACAATTGTGACTTTGTCTTGAAATCATGCTTTTCACTGTTCTTTTCATAGTGTTCCAAGATGCTATTTTACACACACACACACACACACACACACACACACACACACACACACACACACACACACCTACACAGACAAACAAAGAGACAGATTCACATTGCTCTGATAGTCCTCACTTGTCCCCATTGGCCTAAACACACACTTTTGCCCACACACACAAACACACATTTCACCACATTCTCATACGTTTGCCCACTCACACGCATACACAAACACTTGCCTGCCAAAACACAGGCAGTACAATTTCCCACCATATTTTTAAAAATACATTCTAATCCAATTTCCAAGGCTATAAATGCTAAATTGCACAGAGGAATATTTTTGGTTTTGGAATTATTTTGGTAGGGCATTATTATAGCTCAGTTTTGTGTCCCTCCTATTTCGGGGGTTGATGGTTTGGACATGGAAGAAGAGGTTGACAATCAAAATTATCCTCGACATCACCATAAAAAGAAATGATTCTAACATATTCACACACTCCAGAAACACACACACACACTCCCAGTATCCCCGTCCCCCCTTGTTTGTTTTTACTTCCTCAGCCTTTTCCCATCGCGACACTTTTAGATAGCCAGCTTCTGAGCTACTCAAACCCTTTAATGATTCATTGTCATATCTTCTGTGTGAGTGTGTGCGCTTGTGTGTTGTAGGGATCTGCCTTATCGAGCATCTTTGCTGCCTTAGAGCCATGGGATAGGAAATTCGTTAAAAATGACTCTCTTTATATTACACTCCAGTATCGTGTGTGTGTGTTAGTGGGGGTTGAATGAAAAAGGTCTGTCAGGAGGGATTAAACACACCAGAACTAAGACATCTGGCCTTCTGGGAAATGTGGTCCTTCTTTTACAGCTAATAATGTGCTGGCATCATCTTCTTAACACAGGGCTGTGTGAGATAACCAGAACATACCTTGGGATTCAGGCCAATACGATTAAAATATTAACAAATATTAAGACATTTATTTAGCAGATGCTCAAAGATCATACATATGGAACGCAATTAAGTCAAAAGACATCAGTGATTCCACTTGATGGGATGCTTAGAGTTTCATTTTTTAGATTAGCCTGCTTAATGGTGTGTACAGTCAAGGTGAGTATATTACTTTGGGTGATATATTAGGTTAGGTCATCATCCCTCAGGGATGTGTGTGTGTATCTGGTTTCACTGAATGACTTGGGTTTGTTTTTTTTCTACAGAATTTCTATGGTTTAAGGGCATCCAGGTTGCTGTGTATAGAAGAGCTTTTCTTCCCAGTTAAAAATGTCTCCCATTCCCTCAAGTTGTTATTTAGCTCATTCTCCGATTCAGATCTGCCTTCTTCATGTGCAATATGAAGCGTTGTGTGATGGTGCAAAGACTTTCATGTAAATATGGCCTGTTAAGTTATGACCTCTTGGTTTTTTGTGTTTGTCAGCTCTGTGTGCCAACAACCCCAGCCCTCATTTTCAAGGTGCAGGATTCTCCCTGTGGATCTATGTCATTATGGTGATTACCTGTGATTCAGTCGTACTGAGTGGCAAATTATAAATGCTGTAAATATCTGTTCAAAGAAGTGTTCACTGATTATATGTCATTATTACAATGAGGAGTATTTCAATTCTTTAATGTAGTGGTTGTATTCAGACATCCTGTTCCTATTTTTCATCTCATTTTTGAAGAAAGTCACCCTGAACAGAACGGAGATACATATAACACAGTTTATATATACTGTATATATATATACTGTATATATAGAAATTTCCGGGAACAAAACCAAACAGACCCAACATGTACAGCTACATCTGAAACCAAGATGGAGGTTTGGAATCTTTTCTCTGTTGTTAACAGTGTAGAGATGGGAGATCAGTGTGTCCTTCAGAACCAGCAGGTGCTGAGGCTGACACAACAATAGGATGGAAATCAAACTTTTCTTGGAATAAATTTGATGAGAAGTGTCTGTTTACTTTGTACTTTTGCTAACGTTTGTGTGACTGCTGGAGGGGCTAAAGAAGCTGAGTTATTCCCTTAGTAAATGATGAGGCAGATCAAGCTAATCACTAGAAAACTTCAGATAGTGAATATGTGCTCACAAAGAAAAGGCCATGCTACATCATTAAAACAGGTCATTTTATGGTCGATATTTCTTAGAAATACTCATCACCAGCTCATATTTTATTGTGGGATCCTTGGATTGACCATACACTGATAGACAATGTAGAAAAAGCTGTTGAGATAGCCTTAGTGATGGAAAATTCTGTCATATGATATGCAATGCAGAAGAAGATGCACAGCCTTTTTGCACAGTGTAATATCACAATAGGCATGAAACTTAAATGTCGAAACAAATTTAGTATAATGTGTAGCATTATATATTTATATAGCATTACATAACCCCATCAAAGATCTAAATTGTTGTTTGACAATGGTTATGAATATATAAGTCATGGGAGAAGGAAATTTCAGCACAGGACACAGAACTCTCGCGCGAATTGTCATGCGTGATCTCGACACGAGAACACTGCAGGTGTTCAGCCATCTCTGTGTTCAGTTAGCAGCTAAACTGGAGAAAACTGAACACAAACTGAACACAAACTGAACATTTAGAGTGTCAACAATCAACTAAAGGTGGAGGAAGGTCGAGTGAAAAACTCGTCAGCCTCCACAAGTCACATACCTCGTCACCATGTCTAATCTCAGCAAAGGAGGCACCAAGAAGGACACCAAGATGAGGATCCGGGCCTTTCCTGTAAGTTCACCCCGACAACAGAGGCTCTTCAGGCCGACAACAGAGGCTCTTCAGCGGCCAGGAGGAGACCTGACTCCCCTGGTCCGTGGAGCTAGTTAGCATGTTAGCCGTCTGCTATAGGAAACAAGCTAGTTTAGCTACTGGAGCTACTCGAGTTGAATTGAGACATTTCATGACCTATTTTATATTCTCACTAGATAGTAAATATGAATAAATGTCAAGTTAACGGTCTAAGAGTCATGGTTTTATGGTAGTTATCTTGTCTTTCTTTTTACAGTTCTTGACTACTTAGCTACATAGCTGTGAAGCTAACAGTTAGCTCATGTGTATTAACCTGAGTCTCTAGGTCCAGGTTAGTTCAGCCACTGACACTTGTTGTTATGTTCAGTTAACTGTTATTATTACTGGAACAGCACCTAACACTGTTAATAACAGTTAGGATGGTTTCCTGGTTGATTATTAACTGGAAAATCTAGTTTTTATGTCTTTTTGTGTCATAGTGTTTTGAATTAAAGCCTTACAGGACTGGTACTGAGAGCTTGGTTATTTAACCACAGGTCAACCATTGTTGCTCACATGTTCATTGGAAATACTGTAATTCTTATGAGTTCCTGGTTTAGAAAGCTTAAAAAGTCACGTAGTGAAGGAAAACAGCCTGTGGGCAAATGATAGGCCTAACCCTGGCTACAGTTTGTACTAGCAGGCAACCCAGGAGGTATAAAAGGTATAAACTTTGTAGATGATTATTCCCAGTTTGGGAGATTTAGTCTATTACATTATTATTATTATTCTGCCCTCCTACGTTTTAGTGTCACAACGACCTGAAATCCTTTTCAAACAAAAGAAAATATATAAACCATTCATTTAAATACACAACCTAAACTAAATGAGAGGCTGTACCAGTCTCTCAGTGGTAAAAGGTGATGGAACAGACGGACTAGGTGGGTTTTGTCTACTATTGACTAACGAAAGTTTGGATCATAAGGAGATTGGGAAGACCAGTAGCATTAAAACTGGATAAACTTGTGATATTCAATTACAAATCATCACAAAGGTCACTTTTTATTACAGTCTGGTGTCTATGACAATCTAAATGTTTACATTCAAAGGAAAACAAGTTGTATACTGGTACTGTCCAAGCATTTCACAGTGTGTTCACTTGTGTGTTGAATGTGGTCAGGAAGAGCGTTCATCACAAGACTCAAACACCAGCAAGCTTTTCATTTCAGTATTGCATCGACTGCTATGTTGCATATGACGCTTTCAGTAGAGGTTTGGAATAGAACACATGAACATCAGAATCAGAATCAGAATGGGGTTTATTCACTATGCAAGATTATGCAAGAACATGTATTTCATATAGCGACAAGCTAAGGAGCTCAAGCAAATGTCCACGAATGTAAGGTTGGGTTAGATCTGTATCACAGGCCGGATCTCAGCCTCTCTCTCTGCTCTGTCCTCCCTGCAGATGACGATGGATGAGAAGTATGTGAACAACATCTGGGACCTGCTGAAGAACGCCATCCAGGAGATCCAGAGGAAGAACAACAGCGGGCTGAGCTTCGAGGAGCTGTACAGGAACGCCTACACCATGGTGCTGCACAAGCACGGGGAGAAGCTCTACACTGGTCTGCGCCAAGTCGTTACTGAGCACCTCATCAACAAAGTAAGGCCCGCAGCGTGGAGCAGGGACCTCCCACAACCCTGTGTTGACACCTTCCAAGAGATCATGAACTCCAAATCAGGCTGTGTGTTCGTGGAGCAACTGTGTTGTGAGACCCTCTCTGACCCACACAGTTTGACAGAAGACGTATAACCAGGAGATGAGGGACATTCATAAACATCGCTCTTCAAATCTAGGCCGTGCCACCGTTATTCAATTACGGTCTGTGTGTTCACAGCAAGCAGTCTTGCCTGTGCGGTCTGATGACAGCATGATATAGCGGACCTCTGATATTAAACCTATTACAGAAGCCAGCTCCAGTGATCTGTGGTGAACTCAAAGTGTCTGCAACCATGAGGAGGAGATCTCACATGTCCAGGGCTGCAAATGAAATGAGAAAGTAGAAAGATGTAGCTGGGATTGGAGAGACAGGCTCTGGGCCCCAAGGGGATGAAATGATGGGTACAGATTAGACCTCTTTGACAAGCTGCACTAATTGAAAAAAGCCTCCCGTTCCAGAGTTGGGGATTTTCTAGAAGATTTCTCCGCTGGTGTGTGTAGGCGGGGGTGTGTAAACACAGTGGGCTGTGCTCCAGGAAACGGTTTGACAGAGAAGCATGTGACAGGTTATGGGCTGGGGGTGTTTGGTGGGGTTACAGACGAGGGGAGGGTCACCAGTGGATGGCACAAGAAGATGAGAGGGCTCTGCCTTGAGGGATGTGAGTCAGCCTCACAGTTGACCTGTTACTGCTAGGCCCTCTGAGAGTCATGAGACAGTGTGTAACACACACACACACACACACACAAACGAAGTCAAGTATTTGATTTCTGAACGTAACGTCCATATCTTCTGACCTCTCTCCAGGTACGTGAAGATGTCCTAAACGCTTTAAACAACAACTTCCTCCAAACCCTGAACCAGGCATGGAACGACCACCAGACAGCGATGGTGATGATCAGAGACATCCTCATGTACATGGTGAGTGAGGTGCACCAGGCCCTGTCCTCCTCCCTGAACCCTGCTGACCCCCCATCAGTCCCCATCACACAGCCACGCTCACGTTCCCTCGCTGTGGCTCCCCAGGACCGCGTGTACGTGCAGCAGAACAACGTGGAGAACGTCTACAACCTGGGCCTCATCATCTTCAGAGACCAGGTGGTCCGCTACGGCTGCATCCGAGACCACCTGCGACAGACCCTGCTGGACATGATCGCCCGGGAGAGGAAGGGCGAGGTGGTGGACAGGTGAGCTGAGGAAGAAGCATCGAAGAAGGTGGTGAGGAAGTGTCAGAGCTGAAACACCAGCAGACCAGAGCAGCCTACAAGTGTGTGTGTGTGTGTGTGTGTGTGTGTGTGTGTGTGTTCCTCCAGAGGGGCTATCAGAAACGCCTGCCAGATGTTGATGATCCTAGGCCTGGAAGGAAGGTCGGTGTATGAAGAGGACTTCGAGGCCCCCTTCTTAGACATGTCTGCTGAGTTCTTCCAGGTCTGAAAAAGAGCCATTACCCTCCCTGTGAGGTGTAACCACACCTTGAACATCTTTCTCTAAGCATACTTGCTTGTTTCTGAAATGTTATGGCAGCAGAGCACCTCATGTTGTGATCATACCAGCAGTACTAGAATCCTCCACAATGAACCATTTGTGCCGTTGTGTCATTTCCAAGATGGAGAGCCAGACGTTCTTGGCAGAGAACAGCGCCAGCGTCTACATCAAGAAGGTGGAGGCCAGGATCAACGAGGAGATCGAGCGGGTCATGCACTGCCTGGACAAGTCCACCGAGGAGCCCATCGTCAAGGTGGTGGAGCGGGAGCTCATCTCCAAACACATGAAGACCATCGTGGAGATGGAGAACTCCGGCCTGGTCCACATGCTGAAGAACGGAAAGACAGAAGGTCAGTGGCAGGTGTTCCATCGTAGCATTCGATGTTCTCAGCGCTGGTCTGAAGGGTCTTTAAGGGATGGTGGGTGGTTGGTGGTCTGGAGATATATTCATTTCAAAATGGCTTCCACTTTGATTGAATTGCCTTAATAGACTATATAGTGCATACTCTGTTGTATTTATAGAAACTAGTGCATGTAAACATAACAATTGGGAGTGAGGTGGTTGAGTGGTTAGGGTTTTGGCCAAGTGATCTGAATGTTGTGGGTTCGATTCCTGGCTAAGGCTACTTAACGTTGTGTCCTTGGGCAAGGCACTTCACTCTACTTGCCTTTGGGGGGGGGGATGTCCCTCTATGTGCTGTAAGTCGCTCTGGATAAGAGCGTCTGCTAAATGACTGAATGTAAACAAACAGTTTGATTCTGGCGTGTGTGTGTGTGTGTGTACGCCTGTGGATATGACCTCAGACCTGGCGTGCATGTACAAGCTGTTCAGCAGGGTACCCAACGGCCTCAAGACCATGTGTGAGTGCATGAGCTCCTACCTGAGAGAGCAGGGCAAGGCGCTGGTGTCAGAGGAGGGAGAGGGCAAGAACCCTGTGGACTACATCCAGGTATCTCCATCTGGAGCCCAGCGCTTCTAGAGAGGCACACCTGTCCACTGGAACAAGGGTGAAGGGGTTTCTGTTGGCCATGAGAGTCTCGTCTTCAGACACCTCTCGTTCTGATTGTCGTCTCAGGGCCTGCTGGACTTGAAATCTCGCTTCGACCGCTTCCTTCAAGAGTCCTTCAACAACGACCGTCTCTTCAAACAGACCATCGCCGGGGACTTTGAGTACTTCCTCAACCTGAACTCGCGCTCTCCGGAGTACCTCTCCCTCTTCATAGACGACAAGCTGAAGAAAGGCGTTAAAGGAGTGAGTGCTTGACCCTGTCCACATGAAATACTTATGTGTCTGTGGAAAGATCTGGAGGGGCAGTGGTTATAGCTCTGTGTGTGTGTGTGTGTGTGTGTGTGTGTGTGTGTGTGTGTGTGTGTGTGTGTGTGTGTGTGTGTGTGTGTGTGTGTGTGTGTGTGTGTGTGTGTGTGTGTGTGTGTGTGTGTGTGTGTGTGTGTGTGTGTGTGTGTGTGTGTGTGTGTGTGTGTGTGTGTGTGTGTGTGTGTGTGTGTGTGTGTGCGCGTGCAGCTCACAGAGCAGGAAGTGGAGTCCATCCTGGACAAGGCCATGGTCCTGTTCAGGTTCATGCAGGAGAAGGATGTGTTTGAGCGTTACTACAAGCAGCACCTGGCCCGGAGACTGCTCACCAACAAGAGCGTCTCCGACGACTCGGAGAAGAACATGATCTCCAAGCTCAAGGTGAGGACCAGACCAACAACCACAAACATAACAACCTGGCTGGTCCTCTGAATCAGAAGGGAGACCAGCAAAGTTCGGTGTGTAGATCATGATTGTGTGTGCGGAGGTGGGGAGGTGTTTCTGGATACGCCTGATGGAGTAGGGGAGTCAGATAGCTCAACGGTTAAGGCGTTGGCCTCATGATCGGAAGGTTGTGAGATCGAGCCTCGGCTGTGGCTATATGACGTTGTGTCCTTGGGCAAGGCACTTCACCCTACTTGCCTCAGGGAGAATGTCCCTGTACCTACTGTAAGTCACTTTGGATAAAAGCGTCTGCTAAAATGAATAAATGTAAATGATGGCTGTGTGTGTGTTGGGCTCCTGGGGGCAGACTGAGTGTGGCTGCCAGTTCACCTCCAAGCTGGAAGGAATGTTCCGGGACATGAGCATCTCCAACACCACCATGGATGAGTTCCGACAGCACCTGCAGTCCACAGGGGTGAGTACAGACCGCTCCTCCACACCAGGCAGGGGAGACACTCTCCTACCCTGACAAGAGGCCATCCAAGGTGGAGTTGACCTTTTCAAACTTTCCGGGCGCTGTTTTTCCCAGGTGTCGTTGGGCGGTGTGGATCTGACGGTGAGGGTTCTGACGACGGGCTACTGGCCCACGCAGTCGGCCACGCCCAAGTGCAACATCCCCAACTCTCCCCGGCACGCCTTCGAGGTGTTCCGCAGGTTCTACCTGGCCAAGCACAGCGGCAGGCAGCTCACGCTGCAGCATCACATGGGCTCTGCCGACCTCAACGCCACCTTCTACGGGCCAATCAAAAAGGTGCGTCGCCGTATGACAGGGTGTTGCTTTCTAATTGTTTATTAGCCACGGACACCTGGTCAGATCCAGTCAGACCAACTCTAAAGCTACATTAGAGTCTGATTTGGGTTATGTAGGAATTTGAAATTATGTTTTTTGGGGGGCGAGTTCTTTTTGTAACCCCTTGTGTATTGGGATGGAGGTTAGACCTGAAAGTGGCCATGACACACCCTCCTCTGCCCCCACCCAGGAGGATGGCTCAGAGGTGGGAGTGGGCGGGGCCCAGGTGACAGGCTCCAACACCAGGAAGCACATCCTGCAGGTGTCCACCTTCCAGATGACCATCCTCATGCTCTTCAACAACCGGGAGAAGTCCACCTTCGAGGTACGTCCACCAAAGGAGGCCAGCATCAGCTCTGATCTCAGTCATCTCAAGACCTCCTTTTCCGTCTCGACGTGTCTCTTCATCCCTCCTTCACGTCTCCTGGTCCGGCTGTGCAGGAGATCCAGCAGGAGACAGACATCCCTGAGCGGGAGCTGGTGCGGGCGCTGCAGTCCCTGGCCTGCGGGAAGCCCACCCAGCGCGTGCTCACCAAGGAGCCCAAGTCCAAGGAGATTGAGAACGGCCACGTGTTTACAGTCAACGACCAGTTCACCTCCAAGCTGCACAGAGTCAAGATCCAGACAGGTAGAGCTACAAGAATCCCTCCCACTACATGCTCAAAATATCTTTAAGCTCATGGCATCTTTCACAGGTATATATGGATTCCCCCCCCCCCTTATAATCCTATAGTTACCCCTTCCCAGTGTTTGGTGTATAGACATTTACTGAAGATCTGTCTAGATGTTCACTAGCAGCCTTTAGCTGAAGCTGTGTTGGCTAGCAGCCCCTAGCTGAAGCTGTGTTGGCTAGCAGCCCCTAGCTGAAGCTGTGTTGGCTAGCAGCCCCTAGCTGAAGCTGTGTTGGCTAGCAGCCCCTATCTGAAGCTGTGTTGGCTAGCAGCCCCTAGCTGAAGCTGTGTTGGCTAGCAGCCCCTAGCTGAAGCTGTGTTGGCTAGCAGCCCCTAGCTGAAGCTGTGTTGGCTAGCAGCCCCTAGCTGAAGCTGTGTTGGCTAGCAGCCCCTAGCTGAAGCTGTGTCCTGGTGTGTGTTAGTGGCCGCTAAGCAGGGGGAGTCTGACCCCGAGAGGAAGGAGACGCGGCAGAAGGTGGACGACGACAGGAAGCACGAGATCGAGGCGGCCATCGTCCGCATCATGAAGTCCAGGAAGAAGATGCAGCACAACGTTCTAGTAGCAGAGGTCAGTTTATAGACATGGAGATGTGGTTTGGCTAGCAGCATATTCCAGACTGCATACTGTAGACATTGAAGTATATTCTAGGGTGTAAAGGCAAAGATGTATTTTATCTAGTAGAGTATTCTAGGGTGTAAAGGCAGTTTTTCTGTGTTTGATCGTCTCTGCAGGTCACCCAGCAACTTAGAGCACGGTTTCTCCCCAGTCCTGTAGTCATCAAGAAGCGCATTGAAGGACTCATTGAGCGGGAATATTTGGCACGAACACCAGAGGATCGCAAAGTGTACACTTACGTAGCATAAAGAGAACTGACTGCAAGCTGCCATCATGAGACAAGGAGCCCAAGCTTGTTTTGGGACGGCTTAAGAACTCACTTCATTGATGTTTGGATCTTCGGCAGATGATCTTTTCTGCCATAGATGTGTGAAGTTGCTGTAAAAAGGAGGGCGGGGGGAGGAGGGAGGAGGTTTTCTAGGTATTTTAGGTTTCTTCTGCTTGGAAGAGTGAAGGGGCGGGATCTGGCTGTGCCCCGTGACCCTGATGTGGCCTTGACCCGGAGAGTGCAGGTGGTGCGTCACCCCATCTCAAAGGAGAACGGAGGAGAAATGAAATAATAAGCAACACATGCATTACGAAATGTGGTTGGTTACATGAAGGTCGAGACAAATTGCTTTCCTGTTTTAAACGTTAACGTGTTACATTTGTGTTTTGTGGCACCATGCTGGTTGTACAGGTTCTCTATTCCTGGGGTTTGAACAGGAGCTGGATGACGTCACTGGTGGCATGCTTTACATGCTCTCTACAAACTGAATGGTCTTTTCTCATGTTCTTCTGTTCTGACTTGTTAATATTGGTTAGCAGAACATCTACAGTGGAATGATCCTCCTAATGCAGATCTCAAAGGGGAGGCTCTGGTCGTTAGAATTTTTTTTTACTGGATTCTGATGGATCTGATTTAGCTCCGTGTAATGTGTATAAATTGTAAAATAATGATTGTACTCACTGCTAAGGTGGACTGTACAGGGCCTTGTTTTCATCATATTAAATGTAGAAAATGACATTTAAGTGGACATGTGCGCTTATGTTTGTTTTTTGTAGTATTCTTCCACAGGATGCAACACTAGTGTTGCTTTTCTGCCCATAATGAACATCTTACAGACAATAAAAACTAATGTCTGAGAGGTTAACTACTAATGGAACACAACACTGAAGACTTCCAACACTTTAGAATAATCTGGGAATAACTTAATAATAATGACAACCAAACCTGAAACAAAAGTTTAAAAAAAATCAGAATGCTAAAGCGATTAGCATACAAGAACTACTAACTTAGTCAAATTTAGGGTTAGAAGGATTAAATACTCAAAGGAAGTGCTTTTTTCAGTGATTCAGGGTAAATTCACTGGCAGGTCGCTGTTAGCCTCATTTGCACTTTTAATTCTCCATAAGGAGCGTCTGGACCTCCTTTGTTCAGAAGCGACCATCTGCTGTCCTTTGGCTCTAAATATGATTTATGTCACTTCACTCTGATTTGCATTCACCTTGTACAGCTTTATTTTTTTTAATTAAACGGTAAATTTAGGGTAATTATATTTAGTTTCTAAATGTCACTTTTTTAAAGATCATAACAAGTTAACGGTCCTGTGGTGACGTCCCGGTACTGCGATGACGTCACTGTCCCTCAGTCGAAGGGTTAAAGTCTCTAAAGCTGCAGATTATTGACATGAATAATGTTACTGTGGACTGGAAACACTGTGAGCATGTTATATTAAGGCTTTAGTAACTTGATTTAGATTACAGTTTACATTTGGATAATGCTACGACGATCGATCCTGCTTAATAACGGAACTAATGATGAAAAGGGGGATTCAGGAGCTGAAACTGCAGAGTGAGTCTGTTAAAGAATAAAGATAACTGAGTATCCAAGGAAACACGATCAGTCTTTTATCTTTAAAGTTAAGATAACTAAATGTCCTGTGCTGGTTGTGATGTACAGTTCTGTATTGTGATGAAGATACAAGCTAATGAAGCTGCAACCTCCTGTTGTTCTGTCAGTCCGCGTTTTACTGAGAAAGATGTTATAAAGTAAAGCCTCTTAGTTTACAGTCCTGTACATCACTAAACTATCAAATGTCTTATTATCTGGCGCTTTAACTTGATTTAAAACATATTATGTGACATTGGAGGAACTAGTCTAGTTAAAAAGGTTCGTTTATAAGTGTTAAAGTTATTCCATGCGGGGGGGAAGTTTACTTTTCAATATCCAGTAATGAGCACAAGTTATTTAATAATCTCATGTACTTACAGTAACACAGTACTGTACAGTAGTTTGTCATTGTAAGACAGCAAGGCCCAGCAGAACATATAGCTTATAGCTGGACACACATTCAAAGACTAAAACTAAAACAAACTAGCACTACACAACAACAGAATCAGAAAAGACATTATAGGCTACACACCATCTATACAAAACTCAAATATAGGAGTAAAATAATAGAAAATGGATATTTTCTGTATAAATTATGCTTTGTTGTTGCTTGCAAGGGCAGCATAAGCAGCTCTCTGGGTAACTGTTGTCATGGTAACTTGGGGTGTAACATGTCTACCTACCGCCGCGAGAGGGGGACATGGTGAGGTGCTGCTCATCACTCTCAAATGTTTCAATGGCATTTCCTGTTTGTTTGTATGTATGTGTGTGTGTGTGTGTGTGTGTGTGTGTGTGTGTGTGTGTGTGTGTGTGTGTGTGTGTGTGTGTGTGTGTGTGTGTGTGTGTGTGTGTGTGTGTGTGTGTGTGTATGTATGTATGTATGTTTAATTTAATGTTAGTAAGGGATGCATAATGAATAGCTGTGTAATATTTGGTTTTCAAATATGTGTGCTCACTGTTTTTCATTCTAGATCCGATTGCAGTAAAATGTCATCTCCAAGCAGTAAGTGTAACATTTGTATGGTAACATTGCAACCGTTTTTTTTATCTCTTAACCTTCTCTCAGTCTGTTGTGTGTTTCTCCCAGCTGAGCTTCATTCTTTTAACCCTAATCCTCCCTTAACCCCTCTTTATGACTGGATAACCCCAATCACAAGCCGACCCTTCTGCCTAACCTTAAACCCCTCCTTACCCTTAGCTCTGGGTCTAATCAAGTCCACACACCCTTCCTCCCACCCCCCTTGTGTGTTGTTGACAGGTGAGGTGCAGCCATGGTGCTCCCCAGCACCCCTACTGATGAGCATGCACCTGCTGGCCAACCCAGGGGACTCTCTCCTGCTCCAGCACACCCTGGACCGCCTGCTGTGCTGGCTGTGCCCCAGCCTGCACATCTTCCACGTGTCCGAGAGGGCCTGCCCCCTGCGCGACTACGCCCGTGCCCGGCTGTGCCCCGTGGCGGGCTACCCCTCGCTGGCCGTCACCATCTTCCTACACGAGGCGTACGGGGAGGAGCGCATCCTGCGCGTGCTGGACTTCCTCCAGCGGCCCCCCTGGCAGTACCACCACACGGAGAGCTGCGGAGGGAGGGCTGGAGGCGTCCACATCACCTCCTCCACTTCCCCCTCCAATGCCCTGCTGCGGCCCTACCTCCTGCCCAGCCGCGACTTCTACAGCCTGGGCACGGGGATGCCGGTGTGGGGGGTGCGGCCGGTGCACTGCGGAGGGGAGATGCTCCGGGTGACCCTCTACAGCGGCTACGACAACTTCGAGGACGCGGTGCGTCTGTATGAGACAGTGCTGCAGAGGCAGGCGGAGGAGCAGAAGACGGGCTTCTGCTGGTTCACACTCCACACCGAGCCAGGCCTCTGCCTCCAGCTGGCCCTCAAGCAGCTGTCCCCGGGGGTGAGGGTGGAGCCCTGCGGCTCAGCCGTCCTGCAGTTCCGCGTGGAGGAGATCGGTCAGCTGGTGCCCCTGCTGCCCAACCCCTGCACGCCCATCAGCGCCACCCGCTGGCAGACGGAGGATCTGGACGGCAACAAGGTCCTCTTCCAGGTAGCTGTCTGATAGCTGTAGGCTAGCTGAGCTGGGTTCCTGAGCTGGGTTCCTGAGCTGGGTTCCTCAGCTGGGTTCCTGAGCTGGGTTCCTGAGCTGGGTTCCTGAGCTGGGTTCCTCAGCTGGGTTCCTCAGCTGGGTTCCTGAGCTGGGTTCCTGAGCTGGGTTCCTCAGCTGGGTTCCTCAGCTGGGTTCCTGAGCTGGGTTCCTCAGCTGGGTTCCTCAGCTGGGTTCCTGAGCTGGGTTCCTGAGTTGGGTTCCTGAGCTGGGTTCTTGAGCTGGGTTCCTCAGCTGGGTTCCTCAGCTGGGTTCCTGAGCTGGGTTCCTGAGCTGGGTTCTTGAGCTGGGTTCCTGAGCTGGGTTCCAGAGCTGGGTTCCAGAGCTGAGTTCCTGAGCTGGGTTCCAGAGCTGAGTTCCTGAGCTGGGTTCCAGAGCTGGGTCACAGAGCTGGGTTCCTCAGCTGGGTTCCTGAGCTGGGTTCCAGAGCTGGGTCACATAGCTGGGTTCCTCAGCTGGGTTGCTGAGCTGGGTTCCAGCCGCGCGCTGTTGTCTCATTACTGCGTTTGTGTTTCAACCTGCAGTGTGACGCACGCACAGCCAGCTCGGTTTGAAATGCATCCTTTGTCTTTCCTTCGCTTTTTGAGGTTGATAATTGAGGGAAATTCAGCGGAACCACAGTCTCTCTGAGGTTCTGCAGGTTCCCTGTAAAGCCACAGGAATATCCTCTATGATTATCTCTCCGCTACGCCACAGATTTGACATCTCATCACCTACAGTAACATGTGAATACTAGTTTATGTGTGAGCTGACAGATATATACGGTTTTCCCACCTTGTAAACTGTTACTCTTCGCCCTCAGTAGGTTTCCCTCAAGGTATTCAGGCCTAAACACAGTGTCAGATTCTCTCGTTAAATCTTTTCCATCTAGAGAACCCTGCATTTTATGACTTATCAGGAATGTTTTTATGTCGTGCCCTATAAAGCAAGGAAGGAAAACATGCAGACAGATATAGTTCAAATTGTTAAGTCCTTTTACTGTTATAAAGAAACATTCCTCCCTGTGTGTGTGTGTGTGTGTGTGTGTGTGTGTGCCTCCAGGTTAAAGCTCCTGCAAAGTCCCAGCTGCCGTTGACCTGCGCGTTCCCCCTCACCTGCCCCAGCACCTCCCCCAGAGGCCAGCTGAGGAGTCCAGGCTCGACCCCTTCCTCCACCCACCCCCTGCAGCCCTGCAGCCCTGCAGCCAGCCCTGCAGCCAGCCCGCCCCCCTGACCCGGCCAGGGTGCCGGCCACGCACCGACCCAGGTGTGGAGAGGCTGACCAGAGGGTCCCAGGGTGGGGGGGAGAGCCTGGGCTCAGACAGCTGCTGCAGCACCCCCCCAGGAAGCTCCTGCTACTCCTCCCAGCGCAGCAGCCCCGCCCTGCAGGCTGCCAGCCCCCAAGACTCCCCTGCCCGGCCCTTCCTGTCCCGCCTGCTGCTGGAGGAAGAGCCAGAGACCAACGTGGACACAGGCATCCCAGTTACCATGGCAGCTGCCTCAGAACTGTCTGTGACCCCCAACTCTGAAAGGCCAGCAGCAGTGGGGGCCTCAGCCCTGGAGAGCCTAGCCAGGGAGCTGAGCGACTGTCTGCCAGGGACGCCCCCCCACAGCGCCCCCAGGACCTGGGGGAGCCCAGGGCCCCAGGCAGCCTCCCCAGCCAGAGACAGCCCTGGGAGCAGGACTAGAGGCCAGTCCCTCCCTCCTAGAGGGTGTGTGGAGAGGACTACTGCAGGGACCCCAACTAAAACTAAAATCCTGCCACCCCAAACACACAGCCAAGAGCCCCTAGATGAGTTCTTCATTTGACCTTGTGTGCCGTGTGCTGCAGTAATGTCAGCTCTGTTTCCAGTCAGTGTTCCTCTAACAGCAGGGCTGTAGGTTAAGGTGACCAGATACATCATAACTCAGTAACATTCCTCCTTATCCTCAGCGTCCAAACATGTGTCCCGTCTTCAAGATAGAGCGGCTTGTCACCAGAGTATGTGGAGTGTCTTGCTGCAAGTAAATATTTGGTCTCACTTTCAAAGGAATTTACACCTTACTGAGTTTCCCAAGGCTAGCAGAGCCAGTTCCATCTGATCCACAAACATTTACTAAATACTATCTGCAGCCATTCTGACGGGGAAAAAAACTAACTTCAGCAGCGCCTATCCGGCTAACATCAGTAGGCTGCTGGTATGTACAGTGTATTTAGATGACAGCTAGACAGATGATTCAATCTGTAATGTTGTGACATAGCGTTGGATGACAGGTTGGATGACAGGTTGGATGAGGACAGTGTAACAGAGATATTCAGCTCCAAACATGCCAGAGAGAATGTTGAAGACGATGATTTGGTTTCTTAATGTGTTTTTACCATGACATAGGTGAAGCTTTGTGTTCATAGTAAGCAGCTGTGTGCTGTTTGAGCTGGATGTCTCACTGCTTGTGAAGAACAACCAACCAGCAGTCACTGTTAATAACCTTTGACTAACTAGCCTTGTTCTCTAAACTACCACATTATGGATAATAAGATGCATAATTCTATGATAAAAAAACATTAATAGTGTGGACTAGACTTTGCCAAAACAAATAAGTTATTTAGTGTTGAAATATCATACAACCCAAAATATTTAATGAAGTGATATTTTCTTCTTTGCTAAAGTATTTTCGTAACCTTCCTGAAAGTATTGGTTAATGTTTACATTCTGTGAATCTGTTACACACAGTATCAGGGTTGGAACTCGGTAACAAAGTCACCAGTCCATGGATTTCTTTTTTTAAACTGTTCATATTGATAATATATCAACCAGAAAATTGATTCTGATCTATCTTTTGGTAAAGCATGTCGTTCAAAATGGAGAATTTGTATTTGTTTAATAAATTATTTCCATGCGTAATACATTTAATCCATGACCATATACTTTTTAGACTAGAAATGTCTGTGAAATGTCTTTAACCAACAGCAAACATGTCACTTTAACTGATGTGAACCAGGCTTCTGTCCCAGGTAACATGCATCCACACCCAGAACACCAGTACCATCCTAGTACCCTCATTCAGCTTGGTAACACTTAGAAGACAGCCTTCCACAGTCTTCCCAACTGATCCACAGGTCTTCTGTCATATCATGGCAACATGGCATTAAATAAAAAATGTGATAATGTTACCCTAAAACTGAGAAACGAGGCAAGGTTTTGTGTAGTTACACATCTAGTACAGGTGCCAATACGTTCATACATACGTTCAATAGGCTTATCCAAACTTTGCTTATTCTTGTTTGGTGCTTGGCCTTTATTATCAATCCTCATCCTGCCTATCCAGGCCAATAGTCCCATCTAAACTGTTGAGAACAGTCTTGCACTCGGCCAGTACGTCTCATGTCGCCCCCTCCTGGTCAGAGGATGTCATTACCCTGCGGAGGGTTCCCCCTGCAGCCCATCCAGGGCAGGTCCTGGCCCCACTGGCCCTTTTTAGTCACACGCACCTTCACCGGGTCAAACCTCCAGTACTGCCGCTCTCTAAACAAGTAGAGACGCCCATCCGATCGAGTCAGGCCCCCGTTGGTGTCCTGGGGCACCCCGGTCCAGTCGTCCAGCCTGCGGGGGTAGTAGGGCTCCAGGTAGAGCTGGCCCAGGTTGAGGACAGAGTAGCGGGAGCCCTTGAACAGGACCAGGTGTCCCAGTGGGGCGTAGTAGAAGGCGGAGTCTGGGTGGTGCGGAAGGCCCAGCTTGCTGGTTTTCTTGGGGAAGCCTGCCTCCAGGCCCAGGGTGGAGTAACACCACACACGCTTACCTGCAGCAGGACAGACAGGACCAGTCCTAAGATGGCTGCTTGACCTGTCTGTACCTAGAATAGGATATAGGAGATAAGACTGGATCTAATGTGAGAGAGAGACAAACCTTTGAAGAAATACCACTTGTTATCCAGAGGGGAGAAGGCTGCAGCCTCGATGGTCAGAGGGAGGAGGGGCCAGTGCTGCTGGAGAGGTAGGGGGGTGCCAGCGTCCCCCTCAGGAGAAACCTTCCAGAACAGGTTCCCCCGGAATATGAACACTGTCCCGTTTTGGTCTGAAGACACATCCAGACACAACACCAGACTCTGACCTAGTTCCATACGCTTTACTTCAAATCCATGCGATGTGAATGAGCTGATGTGAGGTTGAGGATCTGAGCTGATGTGTGGTTGAGGATCTGAGCTGATGTGAGGTTGAGGATCTGAGCTGATGTGTGGTTGAGGATCTGAGCTGATGTGTGGTTGAGGATCTGAGCTGATGTGTGGTTGAGGATCTGAGCTGATGTGTGGTTGAGGATCTGAGCTGATGTGGGGTTGAGGATCTGAGCTGATGTGTGGTTGAGGATCTGAGCTGATGTGAGGTTGAGGATCTGAGCTGATGTGTGGTTGAGGATCTGAGCTGATGTGTGGTTGAGGATCTGAGCTGATGTGGGGTTGAGGATCTGAGCTGATGTGTGGTTGAGGATCTGAGCTGATGTGGGGTTGAGGATCTGAGCTGATGTGGGGTTGAGGATCTGAGCTGATGTGGGGTTGAGGATCTTAGGCTGACCTGTGGTGACGGCATCGAAGCCCCCCTGGCAGTAGAGGGGCAGAGCTGACCCAGCAGCAGCCTCCACCTCAGCCTGCTCCCACTTCTGCAGGGCGGAGCTGAGGGCCCGGCTGGGCAGCCGGACAGCTGGACCCTGGAGAGGTTTCCCTGTGGAGAGGCAGAGCACAGGACCCTCAACACTCAGGACCCTCAACACTCAGGACCCTCAACACTCAGGACCCTCAACACTCAGGACCCTCAACACTCAGGACCCTCAACACTCAGGACCCTCAACACTCAGGACCCTCAACACTCAGGACCCTCAACACTCAGGACCCTCAACACTCAGGACCCTCAACACTCAGGACCCTCAACACTCAGGACCCTCAACACTCAGCACCCTCAACACTCAGGACCCTCAACACTCAGGACCCTCAACACTGAGGACCCTCAACACTCAGCACCCTCAACACTCAGCACCCTCATCACCTCCTTTAGCTTCAGTAACACCTACAGACTCAGACTGCTGTGAGACGCACATAGTTTGACTAAGTATAGAAAACAGTCAGGGCTCCAATTTGGAAAGACAGTGTGTTTCGCCCACATCAGGAATTGGGTGAGATATTAGATGTTCCTTGCAGAAAGTGCTTGGCTCGTCACACAAACGCACAGTATCAACAGAATTTATGTTGAATAACGTTAGCAAAAATACCTGATGGAGCATCGATTACATTCCACTAACGCATACATTACTGCCTCTTAAGATGAAAGACAGAAGCACTGAACAATCATACGCTGTTTGTTTGCAAGAAAAAGAGCAAACATTTATTTAAGGGGTGGATGATATCAGTATCCCAGAGGACGCACTAATACACTGATTTACACACAGCGATGCCCCCCAGAGTGGAGCGTCTTTATCTCACTGTAAACAGAGATCAGACCCCCCACCCCCTCCCACCCGATCCCACACACAGCGCCTTATCAAAACACCGCAAGCATTCAAATAGTCAATAGATAAATATTACATCACAAATACTCAAACCTCAGAACTACGATGAAACAACATTCAAACAAACCGTGGAGTTCTGCGGCACCCCCCCCCCCCTTCACCTTCACCCCCCACCCCACCCCCCACCCTGTGTGTGTGGCCAGGGATCAGACTTGTTCCGTTTAGGTATTCAGGCTGGCAGACATCTGTTTCCTATCTCTCCACGGTGCCAGCACCAGGAGAGATCACCGACTCGATCCAACAATCTCACACACAAGCACACACTTCCATATCTCCCAGCACACACCCCCAGCACTCTGAGGGTCCTGCTGCCCAGAGCTGTCCAGGGGAGCTGGGCTTTATCTTTTATTAAACAGCCTCGGACATCTGGAAGTTGGCCCCGGCTACAAAGCTATGTGAGAGCTGATTCGAGGCTCAGAGCTGAATCCAAAAAGGTCTGTTCCAGAACCATCCCGACATTCCTGTATACATGCCTGAGGAGACTCTATGTGACTCCTCACTCGTTCACTAACAACAGCGTGTGGAAACCTGTCTAACACATGCCACACTCTCCACAGCTCCTCTGCCTCTTCGCTACATTGTATGTTTGTAATCTAGCTGCCCGCTATGTTTGGGGTCTATCACGTTGCTATGCTCAGTGACCGAAGCTCTTTTGTAAAGCTCTCTCTTGGAAGTCGCTTTGGATAAAAGCATCTGCTAAATGAATAAATGTAAATGTATATTAAGATGCGTGAGGACATATCGCCCTCTAACCCTGCTGTCACCCAAGGACAACAACCTGGATGTCACATGATGAGGTAAACTGTCTGCATGTCAGTGACGACACGATAGTGAAATATAGAAGACGGTCAATGGTTTTCAAAGAATTGTAATCCGAGCTGGTATCTGAAGCCAAGTCTTAACAACAATATTTTAACAATAATAATTTATTTCTGCACAAATAGTTGAAGGTTCATGTTAGACTGGATACACAAACCATCACAAATGACTGCTTGTGGAGCCCCCAATGCCCAACCCTAACCCTAATCCATTAGTACGGACACACACAGAGGATCCACTGACCGTACAGTTGCTGCACAGCAGTGATGTCATCCCAGCTCAGCACCAGGCCCCGCCCCAGCTTCCTGTAGTACGGTGACATAAGGGCGTGGCGGACGGGCGAGTGTTCCAGGCCCAGGGTGTGGCCGATCTCGTGGGCCATCACCATGAACAGGTTGTGACCCTTGTGGCTATTGAGCGTCCACCGCTCTGCCTTGTCAAAGTGGGCCTCGCCGCGGCGCGGGAAGAAGGCATGGGCGAGAGCGCCACCTGCAGGCCAGGCCAGGGAACGAGAGAGAGATAGAGAGAAAGACAGAGAGAAAGAGAATAGGTAGAGAGAGAAGGAAAGAAAGAGAGAGACAGAGAGAGTAAGAAAGAGAGACAGAAAGTGTGAGAGACAGAAAGAGAGACAGAGAAAGAGAGGCAGAGAAAGTTAGAGAGAGAGAGAGAGAGAGAGAGAGAGAGAGAGAGAGAGAGAGAGAGAGAGACAGAGAGAGAGAGAGAGAGAGAGAGAGAGAGAGATGGGGGTGTAAGACATGACATGAAACTGGTTAGCCGTCCCACTGTAACCTCTGCTTTTACTCCCTTCCAGCAGCAAGCTGACCAGGGCCGTCGAAGGCGTTGCTCGTCCCGTCGTTGTGCTCGCCGCTGTAGAAGGCCAGGCGGATGTCAGAGGGGCCCTGCATGGCCTCCTGGAACACCAGGCCAGACACGTCACTCCACAGCTGGAAGGCAGCGTGCACAGCCAGCCTCACTAGCCCCGGGGCCAGCTGCTGGGGCCAGTTCACCACACGGTATGTCAGGTGGTGCTTGTACCACTTCTCACCTGAGTGACAGACAGAGTGAGAGAAAGAATGACAGAAAGAGAGAAAGAGAGAAAGACAGACAGAGAGAGAAGAGAAGATAGAGAGATAGAGAGAAAGACAGACAGAGAGAGAAGATAGAGAGATAGAGAGAAAGAGAGAGACAGAGACAGAGAGAAGAGAAAGAGAGAGAGAAGAGAGAGAGATAGAGAGAGAGAGAGAGAGAGAGAGAGAGAGAGAGAGAGAGAGAGAGAGAGAGAGAGAGAGAGAAAGAGAGACAGAGAGGGAGAAGAGAAGAAAATAGAGAAAGAGAGAGAGAAGAGAAGAGAGAGAAAGGTTTTGTACACTGAATTGCAGTTTTTAGCATATAGCAGGTATTTCAGTGCCTATGTTACAGCTTGTACATCCAACCTTTTACACCACAGGGGCCTCTTAAACCGTGGCTTGAGAAATGATAGGATGTGAACCATGTTAGCTCTTAGTAGAGTTAATCTACAGGGCCTGTTTGACTAGAAGATTCAGTAAATAATTAGCTTCAACACGTGTCTGTGGTTTCCTGACTCAGACGTAATAACACACCTGCACAGCAGAACCCCACGCTTCCTGGGAGCGACAAGCCATTCCCTTCATCCTTAATAAACCTCCTCTTCATCCACTGGAGATTACAGCATGTACACACCTGAACATCCCTGAACCTCGCAGCCCCCATGCAGTAACCAAGCACAGTAAGAAAATGCCCTTGCAGGACACGGGAGCATCTCGTGGAGCTAGATGGGGACCGTCTGCCAGGTTTTCCCAGCCCAGAGGAGCATGTCTGGGGGGGGGGTAGGGAGGTGGAGGGTGGGGGGTAGGGAGATGGAGGATGGGGGTAGGGAGATGGAGGGTGGGGGGGCTGTAGAGGCCACATGTCTGAGAGATCTCCACTGACGCCTGGACGTGGTGAGGCTCTCAGTGGCCTCTTGAGAGCTCTGCATCCTGGAGCCAGATGAGGAGATAACACTGACCATGCCAGCAAACATGGGTTTGACCATGATGTCACTGAGATAGGATGTGTGTGTGTGTGTGTGGTTGTGTGTGTGTACATCTTCCCAGATGATTCCTTCCTAACTCGGCTAAACCTCCGTCCCAAAAGACAGCACAGGAGGCGAAAGTCCGATAAAGAGCGCATTCCACCACTTCCCTTCTGGAAGTAGTTAGGACTGCGCTGTGAGAGGGAAAGCCATCATGCTGGAGGAAGTAACAGATTAGTGGATAGCCTTAGTAATGGTTTCTAGAGAACACTGGAGATGAACAGAGAGCCGGCTGTTTGCAGTGTGAAGGAGCACGTGCAACTCCCTCAGGCCAACCTCTGGTCAGACTGACAGAGAAGGGACAGCGTGATGTGGGACAGTGTGATGTGAGACAGACCTCCCAGGTCTCACAACGCAAGTCCATCCACACAAACCAACCAGGAGGACCCGATCAGGGTGTCGGGTTAGTAATCAGAAGGTCCCTGGTTTGAACCCCGGCTGTGTCAACATGACGTTGTGTCCTTGAGCAAGGCACCTCACACTACTTGCCTCAGGGGAAAAATTCCTATACTTGCTGTAAAGTCTCTCTGGATAAGAGCGTCTGCTGAGTCAAATGTAAATGTAATGTCAATATATTCAGTCATGTTAGAAATCTTATCTATATTTCGATTGTACTTGGGAACTTGACTGAACTAGGGAAGCACCTCTGCCAGAGGAGCTTCATGTACAGTAACAGAGATACGGAGTCACACCTCACACAAGCACACAGAACAATCCCAACTCCAAGCTGCTTATCTTGGGCCTGAAGGATGGAATGTAGCTTCAGTAAATATCCCAGGGTGCAATGGGAAGATTTCTCTAGCCGGTGTGAACACAGAAGCCCTGGGGAAATCTACCTGGGATGTTTTCCTATTCCATGCTCAACAGAAAGACCTCTGTACTAAGACCTGTGTACTACGACCTGTGTACTAAGACCTGTGTACTAAGACCTCTGTACTAAGACCTCTGTATTAAGACCTGTGTACTAAGACCTCTGTACTAAGACCTGTGTACTAAGACCTCTGTACTAAGACCTGTGTACTAAGACCTCTGTACTAAGACCTCTGTACTAAGACCTGTGTACTAAGACCTCTAAACTAAGCAAAACTATGAAAAGACTTTCAAAACTCCAACATCACGATCTGTTGAGTGGGATTACATAAACCAGGAAAACAAATAACTCCATCCACACACTAGTATTTACAGATTTACAGCTAATGTGAAACCCCGCTCAAATCAGCACGCTGACACCTTAGACCCAAGCAGGGCCTGAGCTTCCTTATGTTGCTGTAACAGTATCCAGCATGTGACCTGACTGTTTAGTCTTGTTGTCACGCTTCGAACCTTGACAGCAACCTTGGGTCTCGTGAGGCAGTGCTGGTGTTTACCAGCCCAGGAGCAGATGGTAGGTCTCAGGTACAGACATGAACAGAGAGCATTCACTAAGGATGCATTCCCAGAGTATTAGCCAACACCAGCCCCTTCCCCCCCACCCCCCCACCCCCTGTGACAGGTTGGAATGTAGATTGTTCCCAGTTCAGGCTGAAGGCTGGGGAGGCAGCCCAGGGACCTGACCCTGCTCCTGGGAACTACTGTATGGACTGAATCCGACCAGCTGGCACCAAATACCTCCACAGACCATGGACATCCAGCGGTGCTATCATAAGATTCATCTGGTAAACGCAGCACACGACCATTAGAAAACATCGTCAATGAGAGGGGCCCACTGGATTTTGCTGAACAAATGAACATACACATCGGACACACCCTCCCATTCAAATGAATGGAAAAATGCCTCCAGCCTTTTGACTGGTAGTGTGTATTTGAAGTTGTCATGTTGAATGTGCTCCGGGAGAGGCTGGGGGGCAGAGGGGGAGCCAGACAGCATCCTGGACCCTGGTGTGGGGGAGTGGGCGTGCCCAGAGAGAGGGCCACGGGCGGACGCGTGCGACATCAAACAGCGCTTCTGCCTAAATTACACCCCATGGTGCTATTATTCCTGTTTCAGGACAAGAGACGACACACCCAGACAGTCGTCAGGAGTTTATGAGCTGTAACCACAGCACACACTGATCACACCCAGAGAGCAGAATGAACCCAAGCCATTCTTCCCTTAGACACACACACACACAGAGACACACACACAGACAGACACAGACACACACAGACACACACACAGACACACACAGACACACACAGACACACACACAGACACACACAGACACAGACACACACACACAGACAGACACAGACAGACACAGACAGACACAGACAGACACGGACAGACACGGACAGACACACACACAAACACAGATAGACATACACACCCACACATAGACAGACACACACACAAACAAACAAACATACACATAAACAGAAACACACACAGACACACACACACAGACCTGGTGCAGCGTAGCGCTTCCTGCGCAGTGCAGACTTGGAGGGTGCTCCACTTCCTGTGAAGATGCCGTTGACCCTCTGGGCCCAGACCTGGTGGCTGCCGTCGTCCTTGACCCCACAGCGCGGAGCCCCCATCTGCCTGAGCGTGGCTCCATCCAGCCGCCCAGTGACCGGTAGGTGGGTCAGCCACTGGAACTCCCTGAGCAGAGGGAAGCCACTCACTCACTCATAAACATTTCACTGGGGATTTGAGCATTAATGTTAAGATACTTTGAGGTTTTCATACTGAGGGTTACACTGGCCCTGTGTAGTGACTTGTAAGGCAATTATTTACTGTTAGAGGGATGCCCCACATTAAGCATCAGGACACTAGGCAGCATGACTCTGGTTGCCTTCTGGCTCAGCATTTCCACAACACAGGACACACTTCAGAAAAAGATCTAGACTTGACCCCACCTGACTGCGGACTGGATCGCCACAGCATTGTGGGAGTGGTCTTCATGTAGGTATCCGTACTTCTCCAAGAATCCCTGTAATGTGTGCACTGATTTACATACAGCTGTATCTGCATATACTGAGAATATATGCACTATGGAAAGTTGTAGCCCATAAAGCAGGGTGTTTTTCCCTGGTGGACCACCCATCTTCACAGGAACATGGACCCCCCCCCCCCCCCCCCCCCCCCCCTCCTCCTCCGGTTCTGAGATCATTACAGCTGTGGCGGCTGGAAAATCTGTCTATATGTCTAACTTGTTGACAACGACTTTCCGAAGTCACGGTGAACCAGTTTCCATTACTCAACACTAAGGATCAGCACCTCATGTTTAATACTGCATATACATTTAACGGACCTCTTCCAATAACCAGTTAAAGCGCTGCATTCAGAATACGATTCAGGTCTAAATTAATGTAGTTAACAGACCTTAATGCCAGACCTTTAATTAAGTATGTCTCAAATGTCAACATTTAAGTCACAGAAAAAAAATCTGTACTCAATTATACATACATTTCCTAAAAAGGCAGCAAAACTCACTTCATGGTCAACTCCCGCATCATTTTATTTCCTTACCTCCGCCTCTCTGTCGCTCCTCACCGCAGCTCTAAGCGCTGAACAGTTCACTGATGTGATCAGAAACAGCGCAGCCAGGATCAATACCCGTGACCTGTACTGATCCAAACTAATCCGTATATTCATTGTCTGACACCTGCAATACGATGAGCCTACCAGAGGACATAATCAACCCCACTAGCTTCTTCAGACCAGACCATGGACTGTGTAAGTGGAGGGTTATTCCCTCCATGTCCCCCTCACCCTCCCAGACCCAGATCCGCCCCCTGCTGCACAGCTGCACACCCTCAAGGCTAAATACCAGGACATGACAAGCTTCCACCCTTTTATTGTTACATCTTAACCAAGTTTATGACATTTAATTGGACTTATGGGCTAGTTGACACCGTTTAAATATCCCAATTGAGCGAAAACAAAAAGAAAGAGATCAAAGAGGACATGAACACCTTTAAGATCAGAACAGTTTAATATCATTTGGAAAAAAGAAAACCCAAGTAAAACAGCTCCTTTTTAAATCTTACAAAACAATGACACCAAGTCTACCTCACAATGTCTGGACCTAGAATTAGGGAAATTAAAAGATACAAAAAAAAAATCATAATGACATTTGACCCTGCCTAATACACCAACACTGCCCATCAGCCCAAAAGTCCTTTCACAGTAGTCAGACCTTCCCTCCGTGCACAATCTGGGTTGCTATGGCAATGAAAGGTATGTCAATCACTCCGTCCCCTTCCTCTTCCCCACTCAGACCCTGGGCTGGAGGGTCTTAATATGAATGTTTAATATGGCCGGTCTCTCCTGTCTTCTCTATGATCCCCTCTGAGGAAGAAAAGGAAGGGGGGGGGGGTTATGAGTCAAGTCAATTGAAGGAATCAGATTTACTATATTTCACCCCTAAATATGCAATGGCGCCCCCCTCTGGATAGAAGGCAAAGTTCATGAAGTGTTTAGATGTCTAGATATTTCTCTCAGAAGTGTCTCTGGTATCCTACCTTCCTCCCATCTTGTAGCCTCCTCCTCCGTAGCCTCCTCCTCCTCCACCACCGTAGCCTCCACGATCACCTCCACGATCACCTCCGCGGTAGCCCCCTCTGCCCCCCCTGTAACCGCCCCGGTCACCTCCGTACCCTCCTCTGCTTCCACGATCTACAAACACACACACAAACACACACACACGTTAAACGTCCACCGCTAACCCCGTGTGCGTGCCGCGGGCGTGTTCTCTGATGATGATGTCATACCTCCTCCGCTGTCGCCAGGTTTAGGCGTGCCGCACTTGTTGCACTCGTATCTTCGGGCAAAATTCATGTTGCCACAAGAACTGAGGAAGAGGCAGGAAGAGGCTGGTTAAACACTCATCAGGGCTGGGCCTCATCACCATGACAACACCAGCAGCCTCTCCCCCTTTACTTTGATGGTAACACTGTCATACATGCAACACCGACTTGTTAAGTTTTACACAGGTCTTCTACATACCTATTGGGACAAGGCCAGTCTCCTCCTTTGATGTCGAAGCTAGGTCCACCACCTCCACCCCCGAAGCCACGCCCCCTGAATCCTGACAGATGGGCATCAGAACAGGACTACAACAGATTAGTTACGTCTTCACACATTTGTTTTTGGACAGAGTTGTTATTGTTTAAACTGGACATCAGACCTCCTCTGCCTCCACGGCCTCCAGCTCCTGCTCCTCCACCCCGCTGCGTGAACTCTGCCCTCCGGGTGGCAAAAGACACCTTGATGGGCTTTCCTTTGAACTCCTTGCCTGCATTTAAAAAAAGGGAGCACATGTTGGCACGCCAGCTCTCATGCTGATCCCTGTCCCCATGTGACCTGTGCTAACAGCTAACAGGGGCTCCTCACCATCAAACCAGTCGATGGCTGCTTTGGCAGAAGGAGGGTCGTCGAACGACACGGTAGCTTCCCCCTTCAGCCGGCCTGTAGCCTTGTCAGAGTACAGGTTGATCATCAGCTGACCGGTCTTTTTGTTCATCTGCAAAAAGGTACGAATACGAGTTTAGAGACGAGGGAGGGGGTAGAGGATGGAGGGGCGGAACGTGGTTCTGATAGGTCTCCAACAGGGCACCTTGATGATCCCGATCTGTTTGAAGTAATCTCCCACTTCCTGGGGGGTCACTTCCTCCCCCAGGCCCTGAACGAAGATGGTGTTGTTGTCCGAGTTGTCCGTATCTCCACCTGTGGACCACACAGGACAGATGCGTTACAACCAGCTGTCACCTGGTGACAGGAACCTTCTGGTGACTACCTGACAGGATCCCGGTTCTTCTGGGTGTGACACTCACCTTGTTCATCCCTGGAGCCGAAGTCTCGGGGCCCTGGAACACAGCAGAGAGGGGTGGGGGGGTGGGGACGTGAGTGACACACTCAGGAGCCACTTGAATAAAAACAAGATCCACATGAAACTTCCTAACAAGTCAAACGGTGCCAGTTCTACATCTCGACAGGGCTGTCTGCAGTTGAGGGTAACATCATTATCGACACCTTGCAACATGAGCACAATTATATTTTTGGGGAGTAGTTTAGAGAAGGTTAAAACCACCAAATCTTTCCAGGTCTAGAAAGTGTCCTTCTTCGCCATAGGCAAACCCCTCATCCTCAGGCATTTACAGTCAAACCTTGTCTTCATGCAATCAGTACCATTATTTAACATCTCTGGCTCCATGTGCTTAAAAAGATCTGAAGAGCTTTTATGAGAATGTCGCCTAAGAACACTGGGTGGAGTCCCTTGGGATTGGACAAGACAATTGTGGCACTTCAAAACTTCCTTAAGTTTGTTCGTTTGTTTGTCTAATCATGATTTTTGTTATTTTTTTTCCTCCCCCACCGAGACAGTTCTGATGCTCGTCACTTACCACCGAAATTTTTGTAGCCACCACGGTCACCACCTCTGCAGAGGAAAAATTGGAGAAATGACGGCTTTCCTTTGTCCCCAACAAGAGCTCAAAGCTCCCCTACATCCCCACCAGTAAGCACTGCTGCCCCGGTGTGTGACTACGGTGGAGATAGCTCACACGAGGGAATGTGTTAGTCTTGGACAGTATAGATCAATGGACAGACTACAGGTAGAACGACTGCTATTGAACTGAAGAGCAGCTACCCTCAGGGTGAGCAGGACTGGGTTTTAGAGATGTTTTAGAGACCAAATTGGATCGAAATAAAACAGTTGGTGCCTAGCCAACTTGGTGTTTTAGATGGGGGGAAAAGTCGGAATGGTTAACAGTCTGAGGAAATCGATAAGACGAATGCTCTTCCATTGAGTGCTTATATGAGCTCCTTTAGCTGAGGTCCAAGTAATAATTCATTCACTCTGAAACCTGTAGTGTAAAATGTAGATCCATGTTAACAATACACGTGGCCATGTCAAATATATACAACACTTAAATCAAATCTGTTGATACTGTACAGGTAAGCTGAAATGGTGCTCCAGTTTAGCGATTCTTTTTCTCCCCCTGGAACAGATCATACTTGGCTGGCTTTGAGCTGTTCGAGACGGAGGATCTCAAGGTAAAGTCTGGGGGGCTGATCTAAGCCAACTGTTTGTGATGAGCTACTTGTGAGGAGCTCAGGAGGCAGCCCGGGACATCTGCTGGGCAGAGTAGCAGCTGGAAGCCATGACGGCTCTAAGGAAGGGTGCTGGGCAGCTCCAGTTTCCTCACCCTGCATCTGATGTGGCTGTCCTGCGTGCTTCCATGACAGCCCTGACTGAGTGAGTGAGGGGAGGGCTAACATAACTCGGTACACTGCATCACAGAACCACACAGGGTCAAGGTGACTCTCCTGTATTCAGGGTGTGCCAGGGGGACCTAGCCACAGCTGTGACCAGAGCCAATGCAGAATCAACAGATCCCGGTAGGAAGACTAAATGTCCCATATGGTCACCTTCTACAGAACTTAATCCGTAGAAAGACTGGAGCACTTGAGCGAAGTGGATGAATCCTCAGGACAACTAACCCTAACGTGCAGAGTTCATTCCTTGAAGGGGGGAGGGGTGAGAGATCAGCGGCAGAGAGCTCAGCACATCATAGATCCTGCCAGTTTTACAAGGATTACCTTCAGATAGTCAGAACATGACGATTTCTGCATGCAAGTCTATGAGTGAGAAGACATTCCATAGCAGATTCTGTTCATGAAGAATGCAGTGTTCATGTAAACAGTAGAAAGTGGAGATGGGGGGGCCCTACAAATGGGTGAGGCACCAGTGTGTGTGTGTGCACGCATATGTGTATTGTGTGTATGGATTGCATGCGATGCGCGAGGAGATCAGTGAGGGGTGGTGTGTGTGTGTGTGTGTGTGTGTGTGTGTGTGAGGTACCTGTCGGCTGGTTGCGCTCTGGGACTTACCCCATACCAGAAGGAGGGCCACCTCTTCCCCCACGCTCGTATCCTCCCCCGCGCTCGTAACCTCCGCGATCGTAGCCCCCACGCCCCCGGCCTCTATAGCCCTCAGACCTGTCAGAGCCGCTGTCGTCTCCTCCGTACCTCCTGGGCTGGCCGCTCTCACCTGGGGAACAGCGCACACACACACGTCACAACGCAGGCTGGAATCGAAACATCTCGTTTCACCACAAGTGACTCAGACGTCATTCAGAATCATTCATTCAGGTTCCAAATAGGCCTAATCCTGTTTAACAGTGTTAAATATGACAAACATCTAAATGGAATAGAAATTTGGGTGGAAAGTTGCATCTACAGTTTGCCTTTTGTTCACGATCAGCCAAACAGGCTCCAGGATTGTCTGCTGAACAGGTGATTCAAACTGTAGAGTCAACTCCAGGTTAGTATATATCAAACTACTGATACATATTCTAACCGTAACTGTCATCCCGTCTTCCATAACCACTTCCTTGAGAATGCCCATATGACCCCTGCTGACCGTAAGATGATGGCGTGGTCTTGTCAGCATACCTAAAGGAGGAAAACATGACTTTAATTTCCAGTAGATTAGCAGGAGTAGCTATCTGGAAGCTCAAAATGATTTAAAATCAAGTCAAAACCAAATACAGTTCATAGTTATCCAGACTGATTAATATGGTAAACAAATTAAACAAAACCCAATATAGAAAGAAAACAGTTTGTAGTTGTGATGCTTCATTTTACCAGATGCCAATTGTTCTAGAGTTAAAAACAGTTAGGAAAAACTTCAAATAGGAATGAAACAAAAGTTACTCAAGATAACAAGTCCTGCTTCCCTCTGCCCAGTGATACGGTTGGCAGGTGTGGTTTGACCAACCACAAAAAAATAGTTCCTATGTGAAACTGCTCACAAGGTCTGTGTGTTGCCTAAAATAACTGGGTCATGATTTCTGTCAAGACACTTCTGTCTAGGGTGTTTTCCTGCCTCGCTTTGAGCACCTCAAGCACTGGTCCATTTTATACTAGAGAAGGCTGACATCTACACAGACAATATCCCCTAAACTCTGAAACTCACAACAAAACAATCTAGATGAATAAACAGAACTTCATGCAAGATGAAAAAACTATGTTTTTATGTTATTTTGCGGTGAACTGTCCCTTTAATGCTGGGACAAACCCAGTCACAGTCACTGGCGCCTTGATTTACATTGAGTGCATGCAAGTCAGATCACAGCCCAACTGGAAAACAGTGTTATTCTTTCCCATACAGCTACACATGTTGGTTTAAGTTAGCAGACTAATTTCAGCATGTTAATGTGATCCAGGGGGCGTGACCAGTGTCCTGACACTTACCCAGACGAGGCATCAGCGCCCTGCTGTCCATAGCTATCGAAGGCAGGCGGGGTCTGTCCATACCCCCCCTGTGTGGCCTGGCCATAAGCCTCAGCTGGAAGACGAGCAGAAACAAGCTCAAGGTGAACAAAGCCTTTTCAACAAGGTTCATGTTGAAATATGTTCTAGATGTGGATGGTATCAAAACATTGAGCATGATAGCCTTCACAATAAAAGAGGATGTTGATCATACCAGGCTGTCCATAGCTGCTGTACCCCGGGGCACCATAAGAGGCGCCACCATTTCCTTGACCATAACCCTGGAGGGAAAAAAATAATAATAATTATAATAATGAGTGTGAATTTACTAGCCCATTTCTGACTGAACTCAAAGACATCCCACAAATCAAAGACATCCCACAAATCAAAGACATCCCACAAATCAAAGACATCCCACAAATCAAAGACATCCCATGCTTATGGGGTTAAGGAGGTCCACACATACCTGGCCACTTTGCTGACTCCCATAAGATCCGTAGCTAATAAGAGAAAGTCATGTAGTTAGTCAAGCATCAACATCTAGTCACACTTCACAGTTGTGTATTGGGTTAGTCTAATATAAGTTTTTGCTTGCAAACCAAATAATTGAAAGGCCAATTAGCTATATACTTCATGGATCTTTTAGACTTCCTGGATGGCTAAAAACACTGCATTTAGGAACTTGATGAGATAATAGGTAATGAACATCGATGTTTTAGCTAGAAAACATCACCAGTCTAGTTATTAGTGTTACCTTTGTGCTGCGCCATGCTGACCGTAGCCAGAATCTGTCCAGAAGATAAACACAAGTAAAGCAATTAGTTACATCAAGTCCAATGAATTACATGGCGGTAGACATTACTTGTAAATGGCATATATAATAACCTACCTACAAACTACAACTAACTAAAAACAACTGATCATTCACGTTTCTTTGCTAGAGACCACTTTGATCATGCATGGATGACGATAGCAAGCGGCTAGCTGGAGTATTGGAGGCAAACATCTTGATTGGGGCTAATTTGGCTTGACTCGCTTGGCCCTGATCATAGCGAATTTGGGACTTATGTCGTGTTAACATGCAGCTGTTTAAGATAAGTAACTGGATACAGCTTCTGCTATGAGGGGACACCAACACCAGCCGATATGAACTGTCCAAATACAACAATGGCGGAAGGAGCAACTATTGCTAGGTAGCAGTAAAAGGCAGAAAGCACAGGCCTAACTGGCTGCAGATGAACTACTATAGACTCTGTGTTAGAGGAGGCTAACTTAGCTAGCCTCAGCTAAGATGAACTACCATAGGGTTAGAGGATGCTTACTTAGCTAGCTGAGGCCAAGATGAACTACCATAGGGTTAGAGGAGGCTTACTTAGCTAGCTGAGGCCAAGATGAACTACCATAGGGTTAGAGGATGCTTACTTAGCTAGCTGAGGCTAAGATTAACTACCATAGACTGTTAGAGGAGGCTAACAGGCTAACTTAGCTAGCTGAAGCTAAGCTACACCACGCTACCCTGCACGAGAGAAATGGCGGTCCATTTTTGAGAATAAACGGCCATATATATATGGTGATACGACATAGCCGGCAAAAGAAAATACATTTAGAGTGGGTTCTTCCTACGAATGCAGTATAAATATGATATTAAGATGTGTACATAAAAACCTTATTTATAAGAGGTTCATTTGTAGGCAGTTAAACGGATAAGCTAACTAATGTTAGCCACCTAGCCTAGCTTGGCTCGCGCCTGAAATGAACATTAGCTCGAGCTACATAGCTGGATAAACCTTTCTTCGACATCTTTTCCATATTAGAAACATATCTCGCGCATTTAATATCCCCTCAAGATAAAACATGAGCTCACCCGAGGCCATGCTTCTTTTTGCGTTGTTTTAAAATATCCGATGAATCACTTTTCCCACAAATTAAAAACCCAGCAACAGAAGCGCAGACAGCGCAAACACACTGCGGCACTTATGAACTCTAACCTGCTGCTGGAATGGACCAACTGAAGTTCATCATGTTTCATTTGTAAAGAGGATGAATGGAACCTCCCTACCTTTGACATGTGTCATGCGCATACTTGTAGGATACTCAGGCACCACATCATGATATGTACAATTACATTTATTACATTACGAATTATCCACCATTATGAATCACCCCAAAAACAATGGTATGATCCATAGCGCCGTTTTGCATTTTGCTTTGAGAAGGTTTCATGTTGACGCTTCCTGCATCTAATATTTTAACAAGTGTAAATAACACACATATACCAGGTACAAATGATAACACTCACTCTGTACGCAAGTATTTCAGGATGAAAAGTCATATTAAAAGGAGAAATAATAAAAGAAATTAATACAATATAACCCACACTTCCGGAAATCTTAAAATCATAAATTACCATTGAATCCATTTTGTTTCAAAATCATTACTTTACATTTCTGGCCATAATAAATTCGGTTACAGAAAGCGGTGTATAAATTCGTCATTTCTATAATCGAAAGCATGGCCTTAATAATTATTTTTTTTTACTGTTTGGAAACGTCCATCAAATCATCCATAATGTTAATAGGTTGACGTGCCCGTTTTGGGATAAAATAAAACACACAAACACGAATTGTTCATTTAACAGTTATTTTAATTTGATTTGTTAAAAATGTTAACCTACAGTACATAATTGTCAGATATAAACACTACAATATATTAGACCAATTCAATTATTCATGGAACATAAAGCAAATGTCTCAAACATGCCTTCTCCAACCCTGAAACATAAGGCATCAGAAAATCAACAGAATGTATCACTTGTCATAAGGCTCAAGCAGAATGATATCAGGCTTCACCAGCCTAAGGAGCTGGTTCCCCTTTAAGGTACCGTGGTCCCAGTAAGTGGAGAAAGAAAATGTGAGGAATTTCAAACCAGCTGAACAGACATTTAAAACATGTAGTTATGGCCAAAATGATGACCACAAGCATAGGAAATGTAGGCAAACAACAGTGATTAGTGTGCAATATAAGAACATGGAATGATATCACTTACGGTGCCACCGCCAGCTGACAGTAGAACCACCATTCAAAGTACAGGTAAGGCTGGTGAGATTTCAGCACACATTCATTACCAAATGTCATTTTCTTTGTAAACTGGATCTGAGATGCATGTCATATTTAATACCCTTACTCCCTAAAATTACATCAGACCTTCTCTTTCTAAGAAAGGGCTTCAGAACTGATTAGCAAAATGATAACATCTAATATTTGTCAGTTTTTTTTGAATGATCAGATATATATAATATCCATTTCAATGCATAAATGATGCGCTCTTCACACAAACAGTCAACATATTGTTAACGAGATGACGGTTCTTTCATTTTTAAAAACACACAATGTATTTGATACACTACCTTTCTGTTAAAAGGCCCGAGTGACAATCAAACAACTCTATCATACTAACCTTCACTTTGCACTGTACAAATATATATATACAGCTACTGGATTACATTACTACACTTTCCTTTCTCATGAGAGAATATAATCCTCACTTTGAATGTGTAGAAATATAATGGCAGAAACTAGTTCAGCTGACTTACATTGCCTACCATTCAAAAGATTGCATTGGAAAATGTGCATATTTGTATTGCATATCTGCATGTATTTACGTTTCCTACTTTGCATGGTAACTAGTAGTAACTCCATTGGTAACTTAGGTCACTATGTCTTGACCTGGACAATGGAATACTGTAGTCACACACTAATTTCAGAACAAGTCAATCACGTCTTGAATATCATAACGATGAGTTGTAAGGTTGTTGGGTAAAAAGTAGAGTTGCTGCATGTCTGGGGCTCAAATAAAAACCTGCACACACTGTGACTCAAACACAGACGACAGCTTTCATCAGTCTTGACACAAACAACTGGAGGAAGTCCAGATAAGTGGCTGCAGTTTGGATCTTCTAACTCCAGACGTCTTGAGAATACCGTCCCTTGGTCATCAGCTTCTTGACGTAGTCGGTGGCCTGAGTGCGCGTCATGCCGCCCAGCTCTTCTGCCATCTCGTAGAAGGCCGTCTGAACATCCCTGGCCATGTTCCGGGCATCCCTGGACACAAGACAGACATCATCATCATCATCTTTGTCATCATCATCATCGTCGTCGTCGTCGGGGCGTCAGATAGCTCAATGGTTAAGGCGTTGGCCTCATCATCGGAAGGTTGTGAGATCGAGCCCCGGCTGTGGCTATATGACATTGTGTCCTTGGGCAAGGCACTTCACCCTACTTGCCTCAGGGAGAATGTCCCTGTACTTACTGTAAGTTGCTTTGGATAAAAGCGTCTGCTAAATGAATCAATGTAAATGTCACCATGTCACCAATATCACCATTATCTGGCTTCAGCTGCACCACAGACAGCATGGTTAACTTTGTAGAGGAGCCTTTCTTACCCACAGATGTAGATATGAGCATTATCAGTGTGTATCAGCTTCCAGAGGCTCTCCTTGTTGTTTCTTATGAGATGCTGCACATACACCTGAACAATACATAGGAGAGGCATCGCATCACTATGCAGAACACACATACACATCGCACATGCTCCCAGAACCAGCCGTTACATAAACAACCCTAAACCTTCTGCTTTCCATCTGCAGGGAGAGCATTAAACCTTCAGTCATAACTTATGGGTCTTTCCCTGGCTGAATGCAGGCTCACCTTCTGTTCTTGGTCCCGAGAGAAAGCCACATGAAGCTGTGTCAGCACACCCGTCTTTTCAGCCTCCTCCAGTTCCTCCTGGTAAAGATAGTCCTCATTCCGGTGCCTACAGCCGTAGTACAATACCGTCTCACCCAACTCCTTTCCTGCAGGGAACAACCAAGAAGGCCGCAGGTTCATTTGGTGAGGACTGATTATTTTTCAACTGAAAATGTTCTGATGGTTTAACTTGAAGATTAAACACAGGCAGATCATCAAAGATGGACTTAGATTAGAATCGAGGACTAGAAGGGCTCAGTTCTAAGAGTCTTACAGATTTGTATATTTGGAGCATTGGCAAAAGTTAGCCTTTTTTCTTTATGACACTGTAGCTACAAACCTTGTTGTGTCAACCAGCCTCGCTCCTGGATGAAGCCCATGAAGGGAGCAATGCCAGTTCCAGGGCCGATCATTATAACTGGGTTGCTGGCTTTGAAAGGCAGGCGGAACTGGGACTTGCGGATATACATTGGCACGGTGGACTTGTGGCCATTATCTGTCACCAGTTTATTCTTAAGCCAATTGGTGGCCACTCCCTTGTTGAGGCGACCAGTCTTGGTGGTGTACTCCAACACCACAGCACAGATGTGGATGCTGTTGGGATGAACCTACCAGACGAGGAAAGGGAAGTCTTCACTGTACAATATGGCAACTTTCATCCCATTGTAACGATACACACGCATGCTGCTTTAGTTGATTGGAGGTCACAGAGGAGTACAGACCTTGGAGGAGGAGGCTATGGAGTAGTAGCGTGACTGGAGACGAGGCATGAGCTCACACAGGTGGTCGATGGGTGGGCGCAAAGACGGAAGGTCTTCAAGGATGGCCAAGATGTTCCTACTGGCATCAAGAACCCAGTTCTGGTACAAAGCCTAAACACATATAACACTGGGTTGTAAGGATATATTTACATTGGCATTTATCCAGAGCTACTTACAGCAAGTACAGGGACATTCCCCCTGAGGCAAGTAGGGTGAAGTGCCTTGCCCAAGGACACAACATCATATAGCCCCAGACGGGAATCGAACTCGCAACCAGCTGGCAATCACTAGCCTAACACCTTAACTGCTGAGCCATGCGACCAAAAATCATGATTTAAAGGAGTTCGAGTTTGATTTGGGGAAGTGGACTTGCCACACACCTTGCCCTCGGGGGCAGAGGAGGCCATCTTGCGCATGTTCTCCTGGTCTTTAGGGTCAGAGGCGTACTGGGCCAGCTCATACAGGACATTGGTGCGAGGAGGGTTGGTAATATCCAGGTAGTGGGTCAGGGCGGTGCGGTAGGTGGTAGGACAGGGGAACGGATGCTTTTTATTGGACTCCTCTGAAACATACAATAATCCCATTGGTCGACAGTCAGGTGACCGTACAAGGACATGCCAACACAGACATTTGTCATCAGGAACGCTTGTACATGTTTTCTTTTCCTACTTGCAACAGCACTGAGGTTTTTCATAGACTAGAAGTCAAGGTGGTGTGTCGGCTAATGACATACCATCAAGGTTGTTTAGGGAGATAACCAGATCAAGGTCTACTCCAAGGATTTCTCCAAGCTTGTTCACAATTGCTGCGTCATTGGTGGGGAAAACTGCCACATGGTCACCAGACTCATACCTGGGATCAGAGAATAAAGTTACAATGGATTTGTCCACAACTGAATACATTTAGTCATTTAGCAGGCGGTCTTATTCAGAGCGAATATGTCCTTCAATCTTAAGTTCTTGTTTAAAGACAAACATATAACCTATCCTTGTGCCCACTCTTACCTAATTTTGGATCCTGTAATGTCTAGTTCAAGGTGCATTAGATGTCTGTCGCCTGCTTTGTTGAGTTTGCGGTTGACAGTGACAGGGGCCAGGAAAGGGTTCTTGGCATCAAAAGGTCTGTGAAACAAAGATTTAGTAAAACATCCTTTTAATATTACATATGCTGTATTAGTATGATGAAGGAAAGTTGAAAAACAAGATATTGCTTTCTCCACTAGGAGGCAAGATAACTTTAAGAGGAGAGCAACCACACAGCTGAGTATATGCTAATGTGTTAATATATAAAGATACACTTCTAAGAACTAAGACTACGAATACATAAACTCTCTTGTTAATGTAGGAAATCAGATCATTTGAGATTTAGAAGAAAATGAGCAACACCATGTAAAAAATGTATCATGTGTATGGAGAACAGTGGACATCTGAACACTCATCTTTCCACCGATGTATGAGGTCTACAGACTGAGGTCTACAGACCGAGGTGCACAGACAGAGGTCCACAGACTGAGGTGCACAGACTGAGGTCTATAGACTGAGGTCTACAGACTGAGGTCTACGGACTGAGGTCTACAGACTGAGGTCTACAGACTGAGGTCTACGGACTGAGGTCTACAGACTGAGGTCTACGGACTGAGGTCTACAGACTGAGGCGTACAGACTGAGGCGTACAGACTGAGGTCTACAGACTGAGGCGTACTCACGGTTTCTGGACCTCAAAGCTCTTCAGCCGACCCATTTCCCCACTGTACACTTTGTTCATGTTGATGTCATGGTGTTCCTTCAGCTCATACTGTCGAATGCTGGACACACACACACACACACATACATACATATTAGCCTTCAAAGGGTAACGTTTTGCCATGAGGGCATGACAAGACAAAAGTCAGATGGTGTAGCGAGACAGTAGACTGTCTGAGGCACCTCGAGTCATCTCCTGAAGCCTCCACTCCAAAGTGTTCGCAGATGGCCGGCCAGAACTGCTCCCTCCAGGACACAAAGTCCTCCTCCAGGCTGCCAAGGAGACAAAGTGGATGAGTGTGATGCGTTTGTGAGAAGCAGGACTGATGTCACAGAGGTAGGACCCTCAGAGGAACGCGTCAGTGACACCAGGGAGCTGCAAGTGACTCACTTGCCATCATCGTCCCCCATGCCCAGGTCAAAGATCCTCTCGGCTCCCAGCTCCTCCAGACGCTTGTCCACGTACTTCCCCATGGCATTGTAATGTTCATAAGTCTTGTTTCCCAGGGCAAAGACCTAAAAACAGACCACAGCAACACACCCTTATTACACAGTCCCAATCACATAAACACACACACGTATCGGGACACACTCATGCTACACAAGTATACAATGACCAAGTCCAGATCTCCTCTTATTCACTGTGATTCAATCCGAACAATGGCTAAACTGACCAGAACCAGAACAGAAATACTTTAGTTTAGATGCAAAAAGCCTCATCAACTGAGCTTGAACAGCACACACACGTGCATCTAGAGAGTTCAATCTAACTAATACACTCAACCAAGCAACAACTCACCACAGCTAATTTAACTTCAGCTTATTTTGGTCCCTTAAAAGCTCAAAAAGAATTAAACAGGTTTAAAGGATTAGTAACACCCCAAAAGGTTTGGGCATGGGCTGGCCTTACCTTTATAATGAAAAATGGATAGCAAATAGAGAAGTAACAAAGAGTAGATGGACTTCCTGTAAAAGGTGTAGTAAATAAAACCTAGAATAACTAAGGGTACAGTAGATGGAAAACTGAAATAAGATGGAAAAATGAAATAAGAATATTGTGGGGGAAACAAGTATAGCTCAAGAGTATAGAGACAAATCTGGAGTAAATGAAGGCTGATGGAGCTGAAGTTACTTACAGTGTAGTTAACTCCATTCAGTGATTCGTCAGTCTCCTGCAGCCAATCATAGAAGTCTTGAGCGTTGTCAGTGGGGTCACCTTCCCCGTAAGTGGCCATGCAGAAGACAGCCATGGAGTTCTCAATCTCACACAGCCGGGATAGTTCAGACTGGACAAGGGATACCGCAAAAGTTCAGTATATTTCAAGATTAGGGGGCTAATAGGAATTTTATAGTTTTAAATGAATCATTTTGATATTATTTTATTTTAGGAACACATTAATACTGCAGATACAGTGAATGCTCATATTGGTGGATACTGCATCGTTGTACTGCAGTGGTTTAGATGGTTTTCATAAAGGTTGGTGATAGTTGATGCATAGGTTACCATGTCATATTCTTCTGGGTCAGCAGCCATGCCCTTCATGCCATAGCGCTGGGCATCTTTGGACAGCCTGTTGGCAAACTCCTCACCTGTACCCGTTTGGGAGCCATAAAACACCACAATGTTCCGGCCCTGGAGAGAACAGCAGGCTCAGTCACCAACACTGAAACTTAACCACACCAGAACTCTGTATAACACACACCTTCTTTACTTGACACATTTAATAAAATAAAATCCTCTCACCGTCTTCTTCATTTTTTCAATAAAACTGGTCTCTCGGGCTGCTGGTGCTCTGAAAGAAAAAAGGACATCGAAATTAGACCTTAATCCATCTTTAATTTCAGGAATCTGTGTCACTCAGTTATCAATCGAGCCGGTAACATATAAAGTAAAAAACTGTCCAGTGTCTTAACCAGGACCCAATGGTGTGCAGTGCTGCATGTGATAGCAACACAATATTGGGTGGATTCATTATTTCCAGTATATCACTCCATTTTATTATGTTAGTGCATTTAGTGAAGTTTCCAGGTATTCTCTGTAGATGCACAAGTGATATCTCAAATTCAACTGAAAAGATTGCACCAGTGCAGACAACTCCCAACTGAGTTCACATCAAATCAACTAACAATGATTTAAAAATCCCCAGCTGCATCACAGGCACTGCACTAGTCTAACCATAATGCCAGGAATCTGTGTGTCTGTGGCACTGTTATCCTGGGCACTGTATGAAGTTGAAATGTGACAGGATCCTGGCTTAGGACCCAGGGACATGTTCACTGTGTGGCAAATACACCAGGACTGCTGCCTTGTGTTTAGCCCACGGGGCAAGGTAACTAGAATTTGAAATAAAATAAAAAAATATTCTGTGGATTTTACAACTGGCACATACTCCACTTCCTCACTGAACATGTAATCTTGGGTTATCTTCAGAACTACAGCCCATTTGGTTTAGCTTCTACAGCAGTGGTCTTCAACCCTGGTCCTCAGGACCCACTGTCCTGCATGTTTTGGATGTTTCCCCCTTCCCACACACCTGATTCTAATGCATGATCGTTTACCAGGATTCTTCAGAGCTAGATAACGACCCATGCATTAGAATCAGGTGTGTTGGAGCAGGGAAACATCTAAAACATGCAGGACAGTGGGTCCTGAGGACCAGGGTTGAAGACCACTGTTCTACAGTATAGGCAGGTACTCACCAGATAACATTAGCTAGCTACCATGATGACTAAATGGGAAATGTACAACAGAAAGTTGTTGCGATTACAAAATGTCAATCACAGTGAGTGATTTACCACAACGTGCTACAACGTGCAATAGTAACTTACCATATGCAAAACAAGGAACAGCAATTCAAGTCTCATTTGCTTAAACACACTAGCCTTTTTCTCAAGCTCATCAACATAGTGTCCTTTCGATGGCACATGCTCTGCAGTTGTAGTTCTTGTACTGCTGAAGTCAAGGTTACTCAACAACACCCAACACCCTCTCCCATCTAACCACATAGAAAAGTTCATACACCCTTAAGTCTGAATCGGCTTCCAGACTAATCTCTTCTCTGCAGCGCGACTCAATCTCTACCGGGCAAAAACACTGATTCTTCTTCACACAGACCATGACACGATCCAAGGAATACATGTTATTTTTGTACTGCAAACACAAAGAAGAACCGCTTTAAAGGAAAAACAAATGATGGACAGCTGACCAGCTCTGGCTCGGTGCCAAGAGTGAAGCATTACACAACCAAACCCACATTGTTTTAAAGACTAAAACATCTGAACCATTTGCTGATTTAAATAATACAGATTACCCCCGGTGTTTAGAACCTTAACAGTCATATTCAATTCACAGCATTCAATCCATTTAGTAAAACACAAGATCTGGATAATTCCAGCCAGATTGAACAGGCCTGTGTTACTCAAGACCACAACCATAAAATGGAGCTGTTGGAGACAGTCTAGTAACCCCAAAACTGATCAATAGAGTTTAAAATAGAATTTGTGTCTGTATGTTCTGTTAGGCAATCAGAGTTTGTCTTTGAATTAGATCTGAATCTACCTGTACATGTCGGCTAATTGTTACAATACGTTTTTTAACATGAAACTATCATTAAATAATAAAATAAAGACTGTGTTCATGAAGTATAAAACTTCAGTCTAATAAATAAAAGCACTTTTAAACCTTTAAATAACAGTTCAGAAAGACACTGACCTCTCTGCAGCAGCCCTGCGGTCCTCAGGAAGAGGAAAGACACAGCCCATCACACTCCTGGGTGTCTGACCCAGCAGAGCTCTCCTGACCCACCAGCAGCCCCCTCCTGACCCACCAGCAGAGCTCTCCTGACCCACCAGCAGCCCCCTCCTGACCCACCAGCAGAACTCTCCTGACCCACCAGCAGCCCCCTCCTGACCCACCACCAGAGCTCTCCTGACCCACCAGCAGCCCCCTCCTGACCCACCAGCAGAGCTCTCCTGACCCACCAGCAGCCCCCTCCTGACCCAGCAGCAGCCCCCTCCTGACCCACCAGCAGAGCTCTCCTGACCCACCAGCAACCCCCTCCTGACCCAGCAGCAGCCCCCTCCTGACCCAGCAGCAGAGCTCTCTTGACCCACCAGCAGCCCCCTCCTGACCCAGCAGCAGAGCTCTCCTGACCCAGCAGCAGCCCCTCCTGACTCAGCAGAGCTCTCCTGACCCAGCAGCCCCTCCTGACCCAGCAGCCCCCTCCTGACCCAGCAGAGCTCTCCTGACCCAGCAGCCCCCTCCTGACCCAGCAGAGCTCTCCTGACCCAGCAGCAGAGCTCTCCTGACCCACCAGCAGCCCCTGACCCAGCAGCAGAGCTCTCCTATCCCAGCAGCAAAGCTCTCCAGACCTCCACCCACTGAAGGTGGCAGCCTTCTGCTCCGCTAGATGCCTAGTCGCCCAGACCCCAGTCTGAGCCACCAAACACAGTCCACACACAGACTGCCTCAGAAATGAGCAGCTTCTGTTCTTCACAACATTATCAAACCCACACACACAAGTGTATGTATGCAGACACGTCTGGCAACCAAAGACACAATGGTGGGAAACAGCCTTTCTCGTAAAACCTACACACACACATTGAAACCCTCTAAGTTGTGAAGCCTAAAGGCATGCCTTCTTCATCCCCTGCCGTTTCCCTTTTCTAAGAACGTTCCAGGCACACGAAAAAACGACTTCTAGAACTAACTACTTCTTTACCAGTCTGTGGCCCATTCAAGAGGGAGTACAGTGAATAGGTGTCAGTTCCCGTCCCCAGAACAGAGAATGTTCATGCTAATAGCAGCCTCATTTATCATAAAACTAAATGCCCCTTCCCAGAGCAGCACAGTCAAATTTGCACAAAAAGGGGACAAAAGCAAATAACTAAGAGTGGATGCAGAGAGGACCTCCTTGTCCAGCGGTCCCTGTTAGAGCACACATTGAGTCGTGGCTCCGCTCACTCACGAACTCTCCAGGGAACTTTCAAAATGGGTCTGGACCCAAAACAAAAGCAAGCACAAGAGAGGCCCCCTTCATACCCCGCTAGGAAACCTGAGTACATATCGAAGGGGGCGGTGGAACTAGTATGGTACTTCCTGAAGTTGAACCAGGCAAACTATTTTTCCCAGTCAACACAGTTGTTGGGGTGGTGGGTTGATCAGTCTGGCCATAGCTTACAGGTTATTGAGTGAAGAGAAGCCTGACAATCTCTCTGCTGTTAAGAACTGATTAACAAAGTTTGGAGCAGCACTTTAACGCCAGAGCAAAATCCACTCCCAAAGGTCACTGAAGGCTGGAACATTTAAATTAAACTTGCATAAACCTTAGGCCAGGGGTCGGCAACCCTGGTCCTAGGGAGCCACTGTCCTGAAGATGTTAGACGTTAGCACACCTGATTATAATGGAGGGTAATTATGAGGCTTCCACAGAGCTTGATAACGACCCTTCATTAGAATCAGGTGTGCTGGAGCAGGGAAACAGCTAAAATCTTCAGGATAGCGGCTCCCTAGGACCAGGGTTGCCGACCCCTGATCTAGATCCTACCCAAGATCTGGTTCTGAGATGGAAAATCTGCAGCCCTAAGCATTACCTTTACTTTTTTGTTAAGAGCAACACAATGAATCTGTTGAGTCATTCCTGCTTAAATAACCTGTTTATGTCATTTGAGAGCTGCCCCTCTTGAAGCAAATGCATCAAACCTGTTTGCACAACAGAGCCTTATGAAATCCTAATTCCATTTGAGGATTTTCTATTTTCTTTTCTTGTTGCTGCTCTTCAACATTGTCTTTTATGTCCCTTTTTGTTGTCGTTTCACTACACACTGAACAATGTTTATCATAAAATCAAGGGATGTCAGGAGCTATGATATTATCGGTTTACAGTGTTAATATCAAATTACAGTTGATTACGCTTTCGCAATCACTGAAATGACAGTGTGGTCCCCCAGTGCGGTCCCCCAGTGTGGTCCCCCAGTGCGGTCCCCCAGTGTGGTCCCCCAGTGCGGTCCCCCAGTGTGGTCCCCCAGTTTGGTCCCCCAGTGCGGTCCCCCAGTTTGGTCCCCCAGTGTGGTCCCCAGTGCGGTCCCCCAGTGTGGTCCCCCAGTGCGGTCCCCAGTGTGGTCCCCCAGTGCGGTCCCCAGTGCGGTCCCCAGTGTGGTCCCCCAGTTTGGTCCCCCAGTTTGGTCCCCCAGTTTGGTCCCCCAGTTTGGTCCCCCAGTTTGGTCCCCCAGTGTGGTCCCCCAGTGCGGTCCCCCGTGCGGTCCCCCAGTGCGGTCCCCCAGTGTGGTCCCCCAGTGCGGTCCCCCGTGTGGTCCCCCAGTGTGGTCCCCCAGTGTGGTCCCCCAGTGCGGTCCCCCAGTGCGGTCCCCAGTGCGGTCCCCAGTGCGGTCCCCAGTGCGGTCCCCCAGTGCGGTCCCCCAGTTTGGTCCCCCAGTTTGGTCCCCCAGTTTGGTCCCCCAGTGTGGTCCCCCAGTGCGGTCCCCCAGTGCGGTCCCCAGTGCGGTCCCCAGTGTGGTCCCCCAGTTTGGTCCCCAGTGTGGTCCCCAGTGTGGTCCCCAGTGCGGTCCCCCAGTGTGGTCACCCAGTGTGGTCCCCAGATCAGCAAGACGTAGTTCCATAGAAAGTGCTGCCATAAAATGAACAGAATACATAACGTATTGAGGCTTGCTTCCAGGGCCAACGTGTCAGAAGTGAGCTTTCCAAAGAGCAACTCACGGTGTGTCCAGCTTCTTAAACTCTGGGATGGGGTCGGCTTTCTTGCGAGACAGGAACCAGTAGACGAGGAGGGCAGCGATGAGGGTGAAGAGGAAGAGGTCCAGGTTACTGAGGAAGGGCTCCTCTTCTGCTGGCTCTGGCGGGGGGAGACTCTCTGGCTCAGTGTCCGCCATGTTTCTGCTCGGGCCTGCAGGGAAACATGGATGGTTTTGGTTTAGTTGACAGCACATCTGCATGTTTATAATCCTGAATCTAGCTAGTACATCCATAGCCTCTCATCATGTTAATCAATGTAAATAGATGTGTTCTAGCCGATCCCTATACCATGTTACATGTACGCACTATGCAGTGGTTCTGTATACACAAACAGGTGGAATATAAAAGGATTATAAATGTGTGCACAGCTCATGTTTCTCTTGGCATCCTTGCCAACTAGATCCCATGGAAATGTCTCAGTACATAATCATTCCCAGTGGATTAAATTATCTGGGCAACATGACACAAAGCAACTGATGAGTCATTATCTAAACAAGTAAACCCCTTTTCAGATCCGGGCTTTGTTGATTCAATCTAAGGATCCCAGACAAATAACTGCAGCTATGGATCAGGGGTTTAGGACTGTGCTCATTATTTCAGACTTGATATGTTGAATTCACTTTCACATGCTGTCAGTTCTACAATCGACACAATATGAGTGCATCAAATGATAGGCAACCACTCCTGCAAGTATATATGATATACTGTGTAGATGGTTATAAAACCTAGAAATTATGTAAATGTTTGTATTGTGCACAAGCCCTGCCCATGCCTGCTCCAACTGATGTCCAGAAAGTTCACTAGTATGTAACTTTCAAGTAGCTACTTATTTAAAAGCTGTACTTGCTCCTTGAAGAGTAACTTAGCTTGTCAAAAGCTTTATTAGCATACAAAGAAAATGAACTTAAACAATAGTTTTTTGTTGTTGTGCAACAGTAGCTAGCTAGCTAACAGCTAACAGGGTCTCCTGGTCAGTTAGCTGCTAAATGCTCCATAAAGTTTCAATTACGAACTAAATACTTCAACTAGTACGAGTAAACTGTCACCAAAAATAGTTTGCTAATACATTTGGATTGAGTGTTTTCGATTGCAAACACGTGAACAAGTTACGACATCTAGTCAACGTAGCAAACTGTACATCACAATAGTAAAAAATAAAAAATAAACTATATATATATTGGTTTCACGAAACCGTTTGTATAAGTTGTTATGTTAGTTTCTTACCTTGTATTCAGTGTGCAGCGCGCGGCTCAATGAGGAAACCTCACTGTCTGAAGACTGAACCAAGTCGCTCCCCAGCAGGGGTGTTCAGAGTTATATTACTCAACTAAGTCAAGCTCAGGTTCTGTCATTCAACAAGTTTGCACTGAGAATTGAGTAGACTCACGCCGACATCTTATCTTGTTATATCAGTACAATAAAATGTTCCCCCACAGCCTAGCTTGCACCGAACACATTGGGCTAATGGACTCGCCTAGGAATGACTTAATGACGTTAGCACACATAAGGACCAATAAATCAGAGTGCACCAGGGCAGGGGTCAATGTTACATAAAGCTCACTTTAGAAAGAACTGCATGTTCCTGAGACAATGTAACATTACATTGAATATTCTAACAGTGGACATTGTCTAGATCTGAAACTTTAGGCGTTAAAGATCAACCCACTACATAAGCTATACTTTGAATAAGAGTGTCTTTCTTGTCATTTGATACTACTATAGGCTACATCATAAATAATTGGATGGTAGTGTCTGTGACAGAGATGATGCCATGTTTTATATCATTACATACGTTGTGTTCATCTATATTTAGTTTCATTGTTCACGTAACCCTACAGTGTCTCTGACCTACATCTAAGTGCAACGTACTTTGTCACTTTAAAGAGTACATTTTCAGCATGACAAATATTGCTCCATATATCTACAACTGTAATTAAGATGATCTCAACTAAAACAGTTTTATTGTCATTATTTAATTAATGTACTACAAAATGTTTGTAATGACAATGTCACCATTAATAAATTGTTTATTCCATCTGCAGTTGCATTCTAAACAGTGAATCAGTTAACTGTTGTTGGAGAAAAAAAAGAGAATCATAACCAAAATGTGAAAAAGACTTTCTGACACCAACAAGCTGGACTATACATGGTCATAAAAAGACTGTGTTTGATTGGACCATGTGTCTGTATCGTTCTTCTCATCCTTTCCTTCTGCATTACTGACTCTTGGACTTCATCTGGCTCTTGCTCTTTAACTTCTGGCGGACAACGGCCAGCGTTGTGAAGAAGTTACCCATGAAGAGAACCAAGAAGCAGGCGCCACAAGTAAAAACCTGGAGGGACATGACAACAATTCAGAGATTTTACCCCCAAAAAAGCACAATTTAAATAACAAGGCATTGCAAATTTTATTCATGAATACCTTCATATAAATACAACCATCTGCTACACAAAGCACTGACTCTCCACATTGTAAACACCAGCAGTTTGTGATATCCAGGCAAGCACCACATGACCACGAAGATTCCCCTCATTAAATGATAAATGGACAACTTTCGAGTAAGGATGCTCAGCAATTATACCGCATGCCACCACCTTAAGATAGACTATATCACTGGGAACACACATTTAGTCTTATTCCTGTACCCTGGGGACATAATGTGAATGTGGGGCCCTCTTCAATTATCCTCTGAATAACATCTTGGGTTTACAATAGGTCTTTTGGAGGAACAGGGCCAGGGCACACTGACCTGCCAGTCTTTACAGTCTGAGAGCTGGGCCATTCTGAACAGGACAAGCCCATTGTAGAGCTGCCAAAACTGCAACACAGAAAAGGTAACACAGTTGAAATCTGGCCTGTCGTTCACATTCATGCAGATTCATGAATAAAAGAAGGTTCACCTGGGTTCATCAGAACATGATGAAGCAAAATTGTAACCCATAATTCAAGACTCAGCACATTCACCAATGTGCCTCGTCATCATTCTCAACTTCAGCTTGAACTTGGGTTTGACCAATATGATGTGGCATGAAAAGAAGTGCTGTGCTCTGACCGACCGTGTCCTTTACTCACATGACCGAAAAACAGAAATGGCAGAAGAAAGGTTAGCCCTCTCCACATCCAAGATTGAAACCCCTCTGAAAGACAATAGAAGAAGTTCTAAAATTCAAGTTGTAACCTTAAAGATACTCATCAAGCATGCGGCTTGTGTAACTGTCTCACCCACAGTCAGGTCCATGTTGTGTCTCTGTCCCAGGGCTCTTAGTCTATACAGACTGCCACTTTGATAATAGTACTGCAGACACTGTACAAAACCTTCAATGCAAGCAGACACGCTCCCTCACAGGATACATCTTTCAGCGCTGACATTTGATTTAAATATAATGTTATTATAATGTTTGTATTCCTATTCCTACGTTGTTTAACTTACTTTGATACAAGGAGTAGGCAAGGTACAGGTTCCTAAAACTTTGGTACAAGACGCCATCAGGCCTAAAAGTGAGAAAAGAGGAATTGAATGTTGCCATCGGAAAGGTTTGCGGTTGCCATCACTGTGAACTGCTGGTCTAATAAAAAGCATTTTAAGATGTCCGTGCTTTACTGAGGACCTGCATGAAGACCTGTCTGCACTGGTGCTCACCATGTCAGTATGACTCCACAGAGGAAGGCAGAGACATAGTGATGGACGACCCACCAGCCTTTTATTCTGAAATAAGGAGACCCAGTCATTTACAAAAGGGGGTCACGGTGATGATAGAGCAGAGTGACAGAGCTGTGTTGCATCAAGGTACTGTTTGAATTCAGCAGTGAAACGTTCTAAAAGCTCATATGGATTGTGGCTGACATAGATCCCAACCCAGGATAAGGACCTGGAGCCGTTGCTGATGAGGATGCTTTCACGGATGGTCAAGGTGCAATAGTACCAGACTAGCAGGAAGTTCAGGATAGCATCAACAAACCTACACACACGGACCACACCAGGATATTAAAGAACAACACAGAGGCAGGGGTCGATGTAAAAGGAAAAAGTCAGTGGTCCCCAACCCTGGTCCTCAAGGCCCACTGTCCTACATGTTTTAGATGTTTCCCTGGTCCAACACACCTGATTCAAATAAAGGGTCATTATTAGGCTTCTGCTGAGCTTTTTAACTGTTCAGTTAAATAAGGTGTGTTGGAGCATGTAAACATCTAAAACATGCAGGACAGTGGGTGCTGAGGACCAGGGTTGGGTACCACTGCTCTAAGTGAAAAAGGATTCTCAAACGAATACACTTACCGGTAACTCACAAAGAAAGTGCATATGAAGGAATATATGAGCAGTATAATTGTGAGACACAGCTTGAACTTCTCATATTCCTCTTTGTAAGCAAATCTGAGGAGAAATATATAACGTGTTATAAACCTGTTCAATTTTTTTTTTAATTGTTCAATTACATCAGATCCAGCTCATATGTATATTATAATTGTATATGCAATTAGCCTATTTTCATTTCTAGTTGAATTGTAGATACATACTTTGATTGCTTGCTCAGAAGAGTAACATTAACATCCCCCAGAACAAGATTCAGATACAGCCTGCAAAATAGGAGATGGGAATGGACAAATATATAAAGATAAATGTCTCGTTTAGATTTAGATTTAGATCTCTGAATGGACAAATTTAAAGAATTTAATGGCACTTAGGAACAGTATGGCACTTCACATAATCTAATGTGCTTTAGAACAATCTGTTGGTCCCCAAGACCAACAAGCAAGGTCCCACAAGATTGTTTGTTGTATCTCTTGCTTTACGTTCACAATCGTTGTGTTATGCATTTATAGTTCTTCCCTTGGCACTTATTGGTTCTCTTGATGTATGATTCACGATCTAAAAAACCCCACTGTGTTCGGGGTCTATCACGTTGCTATGCTCAATGACTGATGCTCTTTGTAAAAGCTCTCTCTTGTAAGTCGCTTTGGATAAAAGCGTCTGCTAAATGAATAAATATAAATGTAAATAAATAAAGATAAATGTCTCATTTATGGTCTACAAATGACAAAAGGTATAGGAAGGAAGGAAATACTTTAGAAAATACATTGTCAGGAGATTCAGCCCACTAGATGGAAAGCTCAGCTGTGAAAGTCACATTGTAACATTCATACCCATTTCTCTTGGGAAGGAAAGCCTCCATCTCAAAGAAAGTGTTGGGTCTTGCTTTAATCTGCTCCTTGATCCCATCTAAAGTTTGTATCTCCTCATCACTCAGGACTTTACATCTGGGTGACAACAAATATGTTACCAGGAGACATTGACATTGGTGACTGTTTTAGGTGAATGTTTTTAGTGTGGTCAGTGGTCACTAACCTTTTCATTAACGGAGACAATTCTTTAAGTGTTTTCTTCTGACGTGCAATAGCAGATGAGACATTGCTTTGCAGCTTGGCTACTTCGTTCAGCTTATGCAGATACAACCGATGTGTCTCCTAGAAAGCAAAAATCCAACAGGACTTCATTGTCACAGTACAGCCCAACTTTCCATTATTCACACTTTCTCATGTCGTCTAACCTGAATTTGCTGATACTCTTCGTCGAGGGTATTCCATTCATCCAGGACCTCAGTAAGACCTGGCATCTTTCTGAAATTAGGTTATTTTTCTATGATCAATTGACAGAAGTAGATGCGTGTTCTCCCACCTGTTAGGAAGGAAGGTGAACACAGATGAGGTCAAAGTGCACCGTTAGTTCTAGATCAGAGCACATGAAAAGCTGCTTTATCAGGCTTGATGAACTTTGACAGACAAGCTTTGATGATTTCAAACTGGGCATGTTGTTCACGCTGTCATTTAACACATCATCATGGACTGATCGCTTGGGTTTCATCACCGAATAAATTAGACTAAACAGCTGGTGTGATATAGTTACATTTAAGTAAAGATTGCATAGGTGACATCGTATTCTAAGCAAACGCTATACGCCCAAAATCTTCAACAGACCGTCTGAGTCCGAAATCACTCTCTAATAAAAAACTCAAAAATATATAGTCCACTACATTTATTTCCCTATATAGGGAATAGGGATTATGGAGTAGGGAGTAGGGAATAGGGAATAGGGAGTAGGGAATAGGGAATAGGGAGTAGGGAATAGGGAATATGGAATAGGGAATAGGGAGTAGTTGGTAGGGAATAGGGAATAGGGAATAGGAAATAGGGAGTAGGGAGTAGGGAGTAGGGAGTAGGGAGTAGGGACTGAGTGACTGATTTCGGACGCAGCCCAGATGACAGGATGACTCCTCTGGTGTCTGGACTGCGCATGCGCGGTGTTCTAACGCACAGCTTCTTTGACAGTCGGTAATGTTGAAAACACTGAAGATCACTGGACTAAACACAAGAATAACTAACAGTCGGAAAGACAACCTTATGTAAACGGTCCGTTAATGTATTTGTCCAGGCTCATACACTCGGTTTGCTTTGCTTAGTCATGCTACTTAGGTAAGATAGCTAGCCTAGTTAGACCAATGTGTTCTCCAGTACACCAGCTCATGCTTAGTTAACAGTATCTCTAGTACAGTACTATTGTCTATCTCTTGTCTAGCATATCAGTAACATTACTGCAGTTATACAGTGCTAGCACTTTATTAGTGTATGACTGTGAGTTGCTCGCTTCACAGCTGTTGTGTTAATCCTATCATAGTGTTGGACAGCAAGAGAGATGTCTGCTGCCATTTACCTGGTGTCTACAGTCACTGGGTATGTGGTCACCTCTGTCCTGCTGCTCAAGTATCCATCCCTCCTGCACCAGAGGAAGAGGCAGCCCTTCATCAGTAGACACATATCACACCGTGGAGGCAAGTAGAGAGAGACCAAACATTCTGCTGCAAAGCCAAACATGGGCTCAGACATCTTACCCAAGTTTGACTGACCCTGTTGTCTGGGATTACAGGGGCTGGTGAGAATTTAGAGAACACCATCGCAGCTTTCAAGCAGTGAGTCCTCATGTGTGCTTTTGACACAGTTTTAAAACTGCTATCATCTACTGAATATGGTTATTTTACTGTGTATCAATGTAAACACGTCTGATGTTGCCATGGACCTTTAAAAACATAGTATTGAAGTATAGAAGGACTGTACTTTGTACAATGCATGGATGAGTGTGTTTCAATGATGTGCAGTGCAGTGCTGTTTCTGTAGTGTGCAGTGGTGTTTCTGTAATGTGCAGTGGTGTTTCTGTAACGTGCTGTGGTGTTTCTGTAACGTGCTGTGGTGTTTCTGTAACGTGCTGTGGCGTTTCTGTAACGTGCTGTGGTGTTTCTGTAACGTGCTGTGGTGTTTCTGTAACGTGCAGTGGCGTTTCTGTAACGTGCAGTGGTGTTTCTGTAACGTGCAGTGGTGTTTCTGTAACGTGCCGTGGTGTTTCTGTAACGTGCAGTGGTGTTTCTGTGACATGCAGTGGTGTTTCTGTGACATGCAGTGGTGTTTCTGTGACATGCAGTGCTGTAGATGTTGGAACAGACATGCTGGAGCTGGACTGCCACCTGACCAGGGATGAACAGGTGGTTGTGTTACATGACGCTGACCTGAGGAGGTCCACAGGCATAAACGCCTGCATCTCAGATGTGATGTTTGCTGTGAGTATGTCCAGGTTGACAGGAGCCTCCTGCAACCTCCCCCAGCCTCGAATGGACAATATAGTTAGACTTTGCTACCTTTCAAAGTCCGTCTGATTCATTTGTTGCAGGAGCTTCCTCCTTATCTTGGCAAGCTTGGTGTAACTTTCCAGAAGGGTGTGTATCAGTACAGTGTTGATGTAGAAGTTCATACTTCCACACAGTTTCACACGAATTCCACAAACTGAATGTCATTTGTCAGGATCCATGTTTTCATGATGAAACGGTTTGTGATGGTCTTGTGAGGGCCTGCGTCCCTGACCCCCCCACCCCCACCCCCTCCCTCCCCCCATGTCTGTGCAGAGTGTTTCTGCGAGGGAGGAGAGGACAAACGCATCCCCCTCCTCAGAGATGTGTTTGAGGCCTTTCCCAACACCCCTGTCAACATCGACATCAAGGTCAATGACGACAGGCTCATCAAGAAGGTGCGGAAGCTCTTTATCTACAACCTTGAACTACAGTCAGTCACAGATTGCTCTTCTGTTTATCTGCAATGTCAGGATAAAAGTTATTCATATATAGTTTTATATTTTGCATATATTTGTCTTTCATATAGTTATTTTATTTCATATTATACTTTGTTGTTTATTTAGAAAATTGTGAAATTGTATATATATAATATATATATATACTTAAGATCCGTATATGTTTATTGTTTGCACCATCCTGTCACACTAATTTACATGAGAAATAAAACTGTTTCTGATTCTTAGAAAATCTGTAATTCTTAATAAAAATGTGTGTGTTGTTTGTGCAGGTGTCAGAACTGGTTGTTCAGTATAACAGGGAGCATCTGACCGTATGGGGCAATGCCAGGAACCAGATAGTGAAGAAGTGTTACAAAGAGGTAAACAAAGACTATCAAACAGGAATCATTCAAAACACCATAGCAATACCTTCCTTTTGTAGATTGGCTCCTTAATATATGTGGTTCTGTGTGGTGCTGCTTTGGTGTAGAACCCTCGTATTCCAGTGCTGTTCAGCCTGCCCAGAGTGTTTCTGCTGGTGGGGCTCTTCTACAGCGGCCTCCTGCCTTTTGTTCCCCTCAAGGAGCAGTTTCTGGAGATCCCTATGCCTTCCATCATCACCAAGTACGGATGGATATCTAAACACACATACGCACACACAGCTCCATGCATGTCTGCACGTACAGAGCATCCTTCTCAGAGCTGAGTAGCAGGCCACTGTCCTTTAGAAGTGAAGTGGAGAGACAGTTGTCTTCACTGAACCACACTGTAAATCAGTGGTCCTCAACCCTGGTCCTCGAGAGCCACAGTCCTGAATGTTTGAGATGTTTCCCAGCTCCTGCACACCTGATTCAAATGACTGGATCATTATCAAGCTCTGTGGAAGCCTCATAATTAGAATCAGCTGTGCTAGAGGAGGGAAACATCTTAAAACATTCAGGACTGTGGCTCTCGAGGACCAGGATTGGGGACCACTGCTGTAAATGTTTTAGATTAATTTAGATGCAGTATACCTGCCGTTTAACAATTTGTTTGATGGATAGTTAAATCCAAATCTGTTATGTTTTTTAAACAAACAATCAAAGTCCATAATTGGATCCACAATTAGCTTTCGCAGTATTGTGCTATTTGACAACACCTGACAGGAACGCTGGTATCTCATCGTCTCCCTCTGTCTTTCAGCCCAGCCCAGCGCTTTGTTCTGTTTTGTGATATTGTTTGGTTTGAATAATAAGCTACAAGATTTCGAAGTCTTGTGAATGAAATGTGTCAACCTCTGTGATAAGTCCAGATGTGTGTGGTTTGTTTTTCTGTTTCCCAGACTGAAGGACAGTGACGGACTTTCAAGGAGGAAGCGTGTCATTGTCTGGCTGGCTGACACGTAAGCAGGCGTCTCTCCCACGCTCTCCAACACTTTAGAACATCCACCTCACTGCTAAATGACTGCACAATTTTTGCAACAACTTTAGCATATTTCCAAGTATATCTTACTGTTAGACAATATCATAGTCATGTTCTTTTTGTTAAGTTATTTGATTCCAGTTTCTTTTTTTTGCAGCTTGCTGATGAAGAAAGCTCTGTTTGACCACCTGACAGCTAGAGGGATCCAGGTGGGACCATATGTGGGGTCTAGTGGAGTTCAGGAGTGTCACAGTTCTGTCACAGATCTGTGCGTCTTCTCTGGTGTTTCCCTGCTTTGTAACCAGCAGCTGTGCTTGCAGGTGTATGTGTGGGTGTTGAATGACGAGGAGGATTTCCAGAGGGCGTTCGACTTGGGTGCCACAGGAGTAATGACCGACTTCCCCACAAAGCTGAAAGACTTCATGGACAAAAATGGCATCGCTAAGTGACCTGACTACAGGGGGCCTGTCCTCCCAAGCCCTCCACCCCCAACAGAGGCTCTCCTGCCAGGGCAGCCCAGCTGCTCCACTACTGCCTGACCTCCAGGCTGGTACTTTTACATGCTGTGTACCTTCAGAACACATGATGTTGGAGCATCCTCTGTCAGGAGACCCAGCACATCTGAAGCACCTGTAGATACAAGCTTTAAGCTCCGCTGATGACTGACTCATGGTGACCAAAGTCATGTGTTGTTGGGTATTACAGTGGCCAACTTTACTGCAGTATTACTGCAAATCACACAAACTGGATATTATGGACGAGGGTTAAAACAATTAGGGTCTTACATTTATAATTGGCCTCCTTCAACAGGGTCAGATTTAACTGTTGATCTTAAACTTTGGGTTATGAACCTGCAGACATACAGAGGTGGTTTTAAATCGATTAATTAACCAATATTATATTCATTGAACACATTTAATTTACATGAGATTTTGTGTTATGAATTAAATTATTTCAGTGTGGGAATTTCGATGAATCACGAAAATAGACTGCATCTGAGGTGTAAATGAATGAATGAAATACTACTCCTAAAAATCTATTGCTAAATACTACCCCAGAGAAACAGAGGGACACATTCTGGTACGCAAGTGTTAATCTACAGGAACATTTGTTCAGAGACATGTTTATGCATTGCTCTCTAATAGGCCTTCAAAGTTATATGATGTCTTAAAGCAGTGGTCTTCAACCCTGGTCCTCAGGACCCACTGTCCTGCATGTTTTGGATGTTTCCCCCTTCCCACACACCTGATTCTAATGCATGATCGTTTACCAGGATTCTTCAGAGCTAGATAACGACCCATGCATTAGAATCAGGTGTGTTGGAGCAGGGAAACATCTAAAACATGCAGGACAGTGGGTCCTGAGGACCAGGGTTGAAGACCACTGTCTTAAAGAGTATCACACACTGGTCCAAGAAGTGTCATAGATGTTTTATTCTGTAAGAATCATTTGTTTTTCCTGACAATGTGTAGCACTTAACCTGGAGAGGACCAAGAGATTCTTAGAAGGTCATTTTTGATTTATGGTTGGTTATCAATATGCTAACTGATACTGTATGTTTGCAATGACAGAACATCACCTGTTATGTTTAAACACTGAATTATTTTTGTATTTATGTATGAGTTGTGCAAGTATATTTGCTTTTGTGAAACTGAAAATTGTGATTGAATAGATTGTGGACATTGCACTTTTCTGGTTGTTGCATTAGCTTTTGCACATGTAATACATTCGTGACTTTGCCTTGGTGTTTCACTCCATATTTGACACATTGGAATTCAGTTTGATTTCCAAAAATAAAGTGTTGTAGTGTTACAAGAGAAAGCCACCATGTCATTCTTCCAACTGTTCATTAACGTAGTAAAAAATACAGTTAATACAGTCTGTCTGTGGAGTTGAGGTCACGTCTCTGTAGTGTCTGTATCTGCCAGCAGATGGCGCTGTTCACCAGCTCACCAGTACACAGTACAGACATGACGGGCGGAGTTGTAAATGGCGCACTTCGTTCGTTAAATGTACTTTTTGGATTGACTGATTAAGGAAAACTATCAAAATAAATAACTAACAAAATAAAATACGGATGCTTATGGTTACATTAGAAATATGTGCAGGATGGTGAGTGAATGTTAAACAGACTTACAGTTTACAATTTGTGTTAAGTCGTCGTGGATACCAGCCAGTTAAGTCTCCTGATAATTATTATAATATATATATTTTTTTTTTACCAAATGTCCTTTCATAAATTTACAGTCTCCCACTGTTTGCTTGCATGATGACCATGTTTAATTCCAACCAATGGCGTGGTGTTGCTATGCCTGATCTCTATGCTGATTGGTGGACACAGCTGTCAGTCAGTCCAGCAGCAGCACAGTGTTACAGTGTGATTCACAGCCTTTCATCAGACCTGTTTAAAGGCACTTTAAAACATTACATCTGCACAAGCTGCCAAGGAGCACTACAACACTATTCTGGAGGAAAATGCATTTCAGGATATAGAGTTGGCGTTTTCACGAGGAAAAAGACACTTTTCTTTTTGCTGAACACATTTTTCTTTTTTTCAAAGGTAAAAACTGATATCTGTTTAAATTTCTTGTCAACTTAATGGTTTTTCATTTCTTGTCAAACAATTTACGTCATCGCAAGGCTCTGCTGTAAATGATAGTATTCAGTCGGATTCAATGTGTCAATCCAGCCAGTGTTTAAAAAGCAGAGTGTGTGGTTGTTATTGTTTTGTGCATGTGATGGTCTGCAGCAGAGCAGGTTGTTATCAGACACCCATCCTAATGCTGCGCCATATGCAGCACTGCAGGGGACCATCACGGTTCTGCGTGCGTCAATGTCTAATCTGTTAGATCTGAAATCAATACTGGATCATATGACCACGTTGACAGAGTTGACTTTTTGCTATGATCATCTGCATCCAAATAATTCCCGAATCACACAGTATAAGTATTCTTAGGTCTTGTTTGTGTGTGTGTGTGTGTCTGTGTGTGTGTGTGTGTTGTGTTGTGTGTGTGTGTGTGTGTGTGTGTGTGTGTGTGTGTTTGGGTTTGTGGCCACGACACCATCTGTGTTCAGTATAGTTTGAACATCTGGCCGGAGAGGGTGGCCACTACTGTGTGTGACCTACTTCATGGAGCACTGTCACACACACACGCCCAGCACAAACATGTCTCACTGACATGCCACTAACATGCATGTGCAGTCAGACAGACAGGCTAGTGTGGACATGTGGAGCATGATGTCATCAGGAGGAAGGGGGGTGGATCTTCACCGAAACACTTTCTGTTGAAATGTTAAGACGTCACCTATGCATATTATTTCAGCAGTGGTTTTCAGTTAATCTGCTGTATTCCATAAAGCTGTTAATTACATGTAGTTAAGTCAAATCCAGTTCAGTCAGTAGGTAACGTTACAATAGTGGGAAAAATCCCTTCAGGGTCGTTTGATTCGTGTTGTTGTTGTCGACCAAAAGTTGACCAAAGTCTGGGAGAGGCCAGACGAGCCCCACGCTGGTGTGGAGAACCCTGCTCTGACTGTCAAGAACGTCTCCAACAAGGTGTGCTGAGCGGGCATGTGACGTCACGCTGCTGTCAGGTAGTGATGCAATGCACCCCCCCCCCCCTCCCTCTCCCCCTCATCCCCCTCTCTCTCCACCTTAAACACGGAGGGCCAGCGTTCTCCACGAACACAGCCTCCAGGTGAACGTTCGGTCCGGCGGGACCGGAAAGAACATGGCTACCAAGGGCACATACGTTCCCTCTTTCGGTTGCCGTGACTCCTCTTCCTGCTCGCAGCATCAGCAGCAGGGGTAACTGTACTGTGGCTGCTGTGATGTGACGGCAGACCCTGTGGCTGATAACGGGGGCTTTTTGGGGGCTTAGTACTCCTGCATGGGGAGAGAAGGGGAGAGGCAGGCGCTGGTACGAGCTTCACGCTGCACTGTACTCTTCTTGTGCCGTACAAATCAAGCTGGATTGGAAGTGGCCTGTTGGCAGATACGTGTTACCATCCTGTGATCCGTCCTCCGATGCTATATTTAGCCGCAGGAGGGTTTGTTGTGTCTCAGACAGCGGAGGAGGATTTGTGCAGTGAAGTAGACTGGTGTTCCTGTGTGTGTGTGTGTGTGTGTGTGGGGGGGGGCAGCAGAGCTAACTGGGAACACACACACAGGTTTGGTTTCCTTTGAAAAGATTTGTTCTTTCTGGAATTGTTTGAAAAGTTTTCGTTTGAAAGCATCATCAGCCTGTTACAGAGGTAGGAACAGGTGAAACACAGGTTGAAACAGGTTTAAACAGGTTGAAACACAGGTTTTTTAGTCTTATTTTACTCTTTGGCCAACCAGTACTTGCTTGATTATACACAGTGTTACACCAGCATGGAAGCTGTACTGATCATCAAACACCAGGCAGGAAACTCAGCTCTGGACATGTGACCTGGGGTTCAAACATCACAGGCTAATTCCAGAGATTATACTTTGATTTATGCCTTTATGCAATAATGATCAAGCCTGGTGCAGTTAAAGGCTTTGGCCTGTATTTAATGGTTAAATGTCTAGAAGACAGAGTTAATTGAATGGTCCATTATAGAGTGTGGTCAACTGTCGATACATTAGGCCTGCATGAAGACATGTTTGATGTATGTATGGATGTATGTTTGAGCTCGCTGAGTTAGATGTGTTTATATCACATCCTCTCTCTCTCTCTCTCTCTCTCTTTATCTGTCTCTCTCTCTCTTTATCTGCCTCTCTCTTTATCTGTCTCTCTCTCTCTTTATCTGCCTCTCTCTTTATCTGTCTCTCTCTCTCTCACCCCCTTGATTGACACAGTACAACACAGTCTGAATCGCTGCTGCACATTGTTCTTTTGACATTTTGTACGCGTCAAGAATGCAGCAATTGTGATTTTACCAACTTCCTTCCTGTCCCTGTCCGCCCACGCCCCCCTTCCCCCCTCCAGGTGTGTGCCTCCCGCCCCGCCCCCCACCACGGCCCTCACCTGCGTGCTGCGGTGCTTCCCCTGCGAGCCGACCTGGGCTGGCAGCCCCTTCCTGCACCGCCCCCCGACCCCGCCCATGGTCAGGATGACGCGCTCCAAGACCTTCCAGGCCTACCTGCCCAGCTGCCATCGCACCTACAGCTGCATCCACTGCAGAGCGCACCTGGCCAACCATGACGAGCTCATCTCCAAGGTACGACCCAGGGACCTGTCACCCAGCTCCCTCACACACAGGCAGGCAGACAGGGGGGGCATGCTCCAGAGAGACTGGAGAATGGAGAGCCTTCATCAACACCACTTCTGTATCTTTGTGGATGTAAAGCCACACCTGCAGTCTCTCCGTCTGTCCAGCCTTACCAGGGGGGCTGGTGTCTAACCCTGTCCTCTCTGCTCTCTCCTCCAGTCCTTCCAGGGTAGCCAAGGAAGAGCATATCTCTTTAACTCAGTGTGAGTATCAACAGCACAGCCCGTCTGCAGCTAGAACTAGCCCTAAGCTCCTCTCACTTACCTGGTGCACTCCAGCTAAACCTGTTTCACAATGACAGGTAACGTGCACTCATTAACAGCCACTCCCCTCCTCCCCTCTCCCCTCTCACCCTCCTCCCCTCTCCCCTCTTACCCTCCTCCTTCCCTCCTCCCCTCCTCCTCTCTCCTATCCCCCCTCTCCCCTCTCCTATCTCCCCACCTCCCCACCTCCTCTCTCCCCCTCACTCCCCATCTCTCCTCTCTCCTCCCCTCCTCCCCTCCTCCCCTCCTCCCCTCCTCCCCTCCCCTCCTCCCTTCCTCCAGGGTGAACGTGGGCTGTGGCCCTGCTGAGGAGAGGGTTTTGCTCACGGGCCTTCATGCTGTGGCAGACATCTACTGTGAGAACTGCAAGACCACTCTGGGGTGGAAATACGTGAGTGTGGCTGTTAGGAGCGCCGGGGTTCAAACAGCGGCTGCACAGATCATGTTTAGATAAGAAAGACTTAAAGGTTGTTACGATTGCGACAGCGCGCTCTCTTGTTTTGACCCTAATTCTATTTTGGGCACATTGTTCTCAGTGAACTTGTCCTGTTACCATGGCACATTTAACCAGCAGATAAAGGCAGCAATGCTTATTTTATAGGTAGCGCTTCATCCTCACAGTCATCCACCATACTTCTAGCAATGAACCTCTGAAGTCTTATTCCCATATTAACTGAGCCCCCCCGACCACCTTCCCTCAGTTGAAAGCTGCCAGACTGGAAGGTAGATCCACCAACAGCAGAAGGACTTGAGCTGTTCCCCTCAGCCTCTAGGAGGGATTAGACTGTTTGAACTCTATCAACTACAGCACAGGCCCGTTCTCATCGCAAAAGTAAGATGGCGTCTGTCCTGAGCGGGGGCCGTGCACTACTTAGTCAGGGTGGAATGTGTGGCAGCGGTTCGATGTCAGGATAACCAGCTGCCATCCCAGAGGGTCGCTAGGGGACTGATTTATACACGCACACACACAGCACAGTCATGTAAGCCCAGGTCGAAATGAACGAGGGCGGCCATTAATTATCCACAGCGCAGGTGTTTTATGGGCCGGGGACATACCTGACAGCTGTCTGACCCAGTGTGCTGTGAGGCCTCTCTGCCTGGCCTGAGCCCAGAGCCAGCCAGGACAGGGACTGAACCTCCTGCTACATGTTAAATGTAGAGATCAAAGGGGTTGGCTCTCAGTAACATAGCAGTGGATTTGATTGTCTCTCTCCTCCCCTCTTCTGCCTCTGCCTCCCCCCTCCTCTCCCTCTCTACCTCCCTCCTCCTCTTTCTCTCTGTCTCCCTCCTCATCTCCTCTCTGCCTCCCTCCTCCTCTCTTCTCTGCCCCTCCTCTCCCTCCCTCCTCCTCTCCCACCCTGCCTCCCCTCTCCTCTCCGTCTCTGCAGGAGCATGCCTTTGAGAGCAGTCAGAAGTATAAGGAGGGCAAGTTCATCATCGAGCTGGCTCACATGATCAAGGACAACGGCTGGGACTGACAAACGAGCGCCGGTGACACATTGGGGAGGGGAGCAGGGGAGGGGGGGGGTGGGGGTGGTTAGGTGGTGGGAATACAGAGAGGGTGCACGTCGATGAGTGTGTGATTTTGGTTTGGTTGATTTACCATGACCTCTGTCCCCCACCCCTGCCCCCACCCGCCTGCCGCCTCGCCTCCTGCCTGCCGGGGGGGTGGCATCAGGCGAGTGGTGCTAGGGGTGCGGTGTTAATGGGGGGAGGGGGGGTGCGGGGAATGTCAGACCTCCCCCCTCTGGGTGTTTTGTGTGTCTGGAGGACGTCACTGGAGATAAATACCATTAGACACACACCTCATCACAGACACACACTCCAAACACACAACTAACACATCCCATGACCCAGCCTGACTGGAAGCTATTCAAATAGACCAGAGGAGCAGTGATAAGGGGCCTGGCTGGCTGGATGGCTGGATGACTGGTTGGCTGGTTGGCTGGTTGGCTGGATGACTGGCTGGCTGGCTGGCTGGTTGGCTGGCTGGTTGGCTGGATGACTGGCTGGTTGGCTGGCTGGCTGGATGACTGGCTGGCTGGTTGGCTGGATGACTGGCTGGTTGGCTGGCTGGCTGGTTGGCTGGATGACTGGCTGGTTGGCTGGCTGGGTGGCTGGATGACTGGTTAGCTGGCTAGTTGGCTGGATGACTGGCTGGATGACTGGCTGGCTGGGTGGCTGGATGACTGGTTAGCTGGCTGGTTGGCTGGATGACTGGCTGGCTGGCTGGTTGGCTTACTGCTTGGCTGGATGACTGGCTGGTTGGCTGACTGTTTGGCTGGGTGACTGGTTGGCTGGATGACTGGCTGGTTGGCTGACCCACTGACTGGTTTGATGGTTGTTGTGAGAAAGCTCAGGCCTCGGCCAGCAGCCCTTGGTGAGGAGCTGATCGGAGCTCTGTTGTGTGTGAATGAGAGTGCTTAAGATGATTATCTCAAATCCATCTGATCCAGTTCATGCCAGCTGAATGAGGAATGAGGCCGGGTGGGGGTGGGGGGTGGGGGGCACTGCCAGGGAGGGACAGGAGGGCAACAGAGAGAGTGGACTGTGGGGGGGGGGGGGGGGGGGGGGAATTGGGCAGGGGGGGGGGGAAGACAAGGAAAGTAAAGTAAAGGGGCAGAGGAAGAGAGTGAGGAGGGGCCATGTTAGCTGGGGAGGAGGGAGGAGGGAGGAGAGAAGGTGTCTGTCAAGTCAGCATGACAGCAGAAGTGGACCGGGGCCCTCAGTGGACCGGGGCCCTCAGTGGACCGGGCCCCCTCAGTGGACCGGGGCTCTCAGAGGACCGGGGCCCTCAGTGGACCGGGGCCCTCAGTGGACCGGGCCCCTCAGAGCAGCAGGTTGGGGCTTAACTGGAGCGGGTCACTCAGCAGTCCTGACTAAACTGTTCAGCCCTTCCCAGCAGCTGGAGCTCACGGTGGAAAACTGAACTCCTTCATTTGTCTTTGTACGATGGTTAAAATGCATCACAGTGGAGTTTTGAATTGAAAATAAAGTTGCTGGATTCATTGAAATGAGAACATGTTCTGATTTGGAACAGGTTTTTGGGGTTCTTGTTGCTGGTGGTGTCCAGGAGGTCCAGGTGACTGTTTAAAAGTTTACATCGATGTTCTCATTAGGTTCTGATTTGATTTCTTATTCTGGGGCAGCTGGTGCTCTGTCACTAACCAGCCCTGCCCTAAAACACCCACCTGTGCTGGGGTTCAGCTAATGTGCTTCATCCAGACCTTCATTTCCCTCCGGTAATGCCAGTAACAAACTGGCAGTTCGGTCCTTAGCTGTACCTTCTCAGCTCCACCAAAGAACGCTCCCATCTTCTATGACTCGACCAAACTAAAGATTTCATATTTGCTTGGGTAAAATGTTGCAAAACATGGTTTTAGTGAATGATGAAAGCCATGATTATTGATGGCTGTCTTCTTTGACTTATGTTCAGAATGATTTTGTAAATAACTTGTCTTAATATATAAATACTGATATTATTCGTTTTGAGAAGTATAATTTATGTCAACCTCTGTGTTACAAAGTGTAAATAGTCCACTGTCATGTCTCTGTGTGTCGTATAATAATGGAGATTATTAAAGTTCATGCCAAGCTTTCTCTCTGGTGACATTTGCAGGCTGTATGATAATAACTGTTTTTTGTTTTTTTTTACTGTCAGTGTTTCAATTTGACTGTATTTAGTCATGTTCAGGTCTTCGACATTACTGTAAATTCCTCAATTAAATTCCCCATCATTTCAAATGAATTTGGTTTTGTACAGAACTATTTTTATAATAGTTCAGGTTTTGGATATTCCGTCCAGGAAGTGTTCTCAGTCCGGCCTGGTCTGTGAGCACGTTGTGCTTTTGCTCGTGTCTTTCCATTTTAAATTGTTGTGGAAAAACAAAATGGCGGCTGGTTTTCCAACAGCTGCTTTCCTCATCTAAAACACAAGGATGATCCCAATGCCAGATCGCTTTCTGTAGCAGGTCGGGGGTGGAGCCGGGATTACAGGCTGCATATCACACCTGGGATGTGCGTTTGTCTGCCCTCTAGCTGGCTCCGCCCACTTTCCAAGCTCTGGAAGGGTTTTTAGATTCCCCCCCCCCCCTAAGGAACATTCCAGGTTGATAAGGCACTGCTGCCATCCAGCTTTATATCACTGCTGCAGATGGTGCTGTGTTTGCACTGGACTGGGTCTCCTAGCAACCTGTCTCTCCGAGTGCAGTGGGGCTGGTGCAGGCTGGTGGGTGTGAGGCTCTGTCTGGACCAGGTCTGAACCCACATCCAGGACAGCAGTACTGGACTCACCAGTACCCCTACTGATCCTGAGCAGTCCATCAGAAGTGGGGGGGGGTCTGCAGATGTGTCATCACTGTTCGCGTCACAGAGTCCTTGCAGCAGCTAGCCTCAGATGACACACAGGGATATGAGGACGAGCTTCCAGTCTTCCTGTCTTCCTGACCTCACTTGAGGATGAGCTACACAGACTGTGTGGGCCTGTGGAACAATGCACAATGCCAGCTATGCTTCCCCCTCATCCTGCTGAATGTCTTCATATCTGCAGCGTGGGCTCGTCCAGACAGCACATCCAACGTATCCCTCTCCTTCTCCATTTCTGCAGCCACAGTAAAGATCTTTTCTAAGATCACCTTTTTAGTTGTTTGAAACGCGGCTCCTTAAACATGGCTTCTTCTCATGCAGTCGGTCTGCTTGCCTTGGACAGACCAGCACCCAGAAGCTAGCAGACATACAGGAGCCATTCTGTCTGTGTGTCTGCTGGGGAAACATGAGAAGGCCTGTTTGTTTACTTAAACAGCCCGAAGAGGAGTCTACTGCTGATCCAGTGACCTCCTGTCTCCATTAAGGCCCTCGACATGGAGAGAAGAGGAGCGCAATGTGCAAGACAAGCAGAAACACGGTCATCAAAGGCGGTCTATTGAGTCGGGCGGAGTGATGGTGATGTATTGTTCATATGGCTGACAGTCATGTCCATGCTAACCAGAGAACACATTCATTTGGCTTCACGATAAAGGTCCCCTTTCTCTCTGTCAACACTGACTCTGTAGGACTAGAGGATTCATTATTGTAGGTGCTCAGTGTGGCAGGTTGTGCTTTCAGAGAGAGTCAGCGAGACCAGTCTTAGAACATGGGCTTGCCAGAGAGACTAGTCTTAGAACATGTAGGCCTACTGGCCAGAGAGACCAGTGTTAGAACATGAATAGGCTAGAGAGACTAGTGTTAGAACATGAATAGGCCAGAGAGACCAGTGTTAGAACATAGGCTAGTTGGGGAGTTTTAGTCAGTGCCCAGAGAGTCTGCAGCCAAGAGACCTACTGGAGCACCAGTTCCCTATTGCAGGAACTATTAATAGCCCAACCTCTCTGGGACAGGAATCTCCCCTCCCTAATGCCCTGCACAGACCAGCACTTCACACAGCACAGATTAGCTCTATGCAGCAGAGGCGAAATCCAGAGCCTGATCTCCCTGCAGCACATACATAACACTGACCCAGCCCTCCACATATCACACAACTGAACTACAGCACTACCACTAAACTACAGCACTACCACTAAACTACAGCACTACAACTGAACTACAGCACTACAACTGAACTACAGCACTACCACTGAACTACAGCACTACCACTGAACTACAGCACTACCACTGAACTACAGCACTACAACTGAACTACAGCACTACCACTGAACTACAGCACTACCACTGAACTACAGCACTACAACTGAACTACAGCACTACCACTGAACTACAGCACTACAACTGAACTACAGCACTACCACTGAACTACAGCACTACCACTAAACTACAGCACTACAACTGAACTACAGCACTACAACTGAACTACAGCACTACAACTGAACTACAGCACTACAACTGAACTACAGCACCACAACTGAACTACAGCACTACAACTGAACTACAGCACTACAACTGAACTACAGCACTACAACTAAACTACAGCACTACAACTGAACTACAGCACTACCACTGAACTACAGCACTACAACTGAATTACAGCACTACAACTGAACTACAGCACTACCACTGAACTACAGCACTACAACTGAACTACAGCACTACCACTAAACTACAGCACTACAACTGAACTACAGCACTACCACTAAACTACAGCACTACCACTAAACTACAGCACTACAACTAAACTACAGCACTACCACTAAACTACAGCACTACAACTAAACTACAGCACTACAACTAAACTACAGCACTACAACTAAACTACAGCACTACAACTGAACTACAGCACTACCACTGAACTACAGCACTACAACTGAATTACAGCACTACAACTGAACTACAGCACTACCACTAAACTACAGCACTACAACTGAACTACAGCACTACCACTAAACTACAGCACTACAACTGAACTACAGCACTACCACTGAACTACAGCACTACCACTGAACTACAGCACTAAAACTGAACTACAGCACTACAACTGAACTACAGCACCACAACTGAACTACAGCACTACAACTGAACTACAGCACCACAACTGAACTACAGCACTACAACTGAACTACAGCACCACAACTGAACTACAGCACTACCACTGAACTACAGCACTACCACTGAACTACAGCACTAAAACTGAACTACTGCACCACAACTGAACTACAGCACTACAACTGAACTACAGCACCACAACTGAACTACAGCACTACAACTAAACTACAGCACTACAACTGAACTACAGCACTACCACTAAACTACAGCACTACAACTAAACTACAGCACTACAACTAAACTACAGCACTACAACTGAACTACAGCACTACAACTAAACTACAGCACTACCACTAAACTACAGCACTACAACTAAACTACAGCACTACAACTAAACTACAGCACTACAACTAAACTACAGCACTACAACTGAACTACAGCACTACCACTGAACTACAGCACTACAACTGAATTACAGCACTACAACTGAACTACAGCACTACCACTAAACTACAGCACTACAACTGAACTACAGCACTACCACTAAACTACAGCACTACAACTGAACTACAGTACTACCACTGAACTTCAGCACCACAACTAAACTACAGCACTACCACTGAACTACAGCACTACCACTGAACTACAGCACTACTGAACTACAGCACTACAACTGAATTACAGCACTACAACTGAACTACAGCACTACCACTAAACTACAGCACTACAACTGAACTACAGCACTACCACTAAACTACAGCACTACAACTGAACTACAGTACTACCACTGAACTTCAGCACCACAACTAAACTACAGCACTACCACTGAACTACAGCACTACCACTGAACTACAGCACTACTGAACTACAGCACCACAACTGAACTACAGTACTACCGCTGAAATACAGCACTACAACTAAACTACAGCACTACAACTGAATTACAGCACAACTGAACTACAATACTAGCACTGAACTACAGCACTACATCTTGACTTTAGAGAATTTGGGAGTTTGACATTGCCGTAACCCCAACATGTTTGGTCAGATTTCATCATCTGACCCCCCAAAACATTTCATATTAGATTCTGCTCTTAAGTAGAGACATGACCTTTCTAGAGCACATCCCTTTCCTGAAAACAATACCTGGAAACAATGGATTTATGTGACAGGTGTCATGGAAATGTATCAAGAAATCAATCCAGTCCATTAGTCCCTGTAGCTGCAGTATAAAGTGTTACTGGAACGAATGCTTCTCCTCCTCCACCTCTGGTCCTTCAGTCTCAGAACTGAAGCCATGAACTTAATGGGATGATGCAATAGCGTTGGCACTAACTGTAGGTGCTTACATTTCAAATGACTCAGGCTTATGGATGAATCCTGTCGTCCCCCCCCAAATCCCAAATAACCACAAGCCAGGAGCATCGAACCAAGAGCCCTCTTCTTAATGCTCTCTACCCCGGACAATTGAACCATGGTAACAGGATGACAATGTGGGGGGGGGGGGGGACACCACTTTGAACATTACTCTTGCCTAAAATGATTTAAATTACACATTTTCTAAGCTGTTGGGTAAACGTCCATCTGAAATGTACTGGCTACAATGGAAGCAATGTGTTGCCTGGACACAAGATCAAGAGGCAGACAGTATCGTGAATGAGTCGAAATATTTATTTAAAAACTGAAAAAATAAAACAACCCCGCATACATAGTTTTAGTATATCATCATACAAAGACATATTTCAATGTTATTTGAGTATTTTCTTGTTTCCTTGACTACAGTGCGAGGCAGTTGAAAGGCTGGCTGAGCTGGTAGGTGTACAGACACAAACCCAGGGTCAGAGGTTAACACTCAGGAAGTCACTGATGAACACTGCTAAATCATTAAATACCCAGTGTCACAACTTTAGAAATCACAGCCAAAGCAGAGCATCCAAACTAAAATGGTCATTAAGACACAAGATGAATACAACCTCACACACACACACACACACACGGCCCACCTCTTCAGAGCTGAATGATGATGAAGCTCTAAAATGTGCAGTACCTACACACGGGGAAGGAATAACCCAACATTTTGAAGCCTTTTCTTAACCTCCATTTAGGTCAATTTGACACTTACGCATTTGTTTAAGCGCTTGGCCTGTTCTAATAATGTGGTTTGGCTGTGGAGATGGCAAAATAGGGCCCACAAATAAGGTGTCTGTGGTGGACACTAAAAATACTACCAGTATAACTCATGGTTAACTTTACAACTCATACAGGCATGTGACTCTTTTCAGAAACTTGAATTTGAGGAGGACTGTACAGGTAAGAGAGGAGGGATGGTCAGGTCTCCAGGGGGCGGCGTGTTCTGCCTGGGGGCTGTCACACCAGTCATCTCTCCCCCTCAGCATGGGTAGTGTTGACAGGGTTCGATTCTGACGAAAGGCGTTCAGCTATGTGGCGTCACGGTCTGGAAGGTTGTATGTACGTGTGTGTGTGCGCGTGTGTCTTACTTCTCTGCTGATGAAACAGCAGAGCTCCAGAAGCCCCCCTCCTCAGCTCCTGGGACGCCCCCGCCCCCTCTGCTGTCACCCTGGCCAACCAGAGGGGCCTCGAGAGGGGAAGGAGGGGTGGGGAAGGGTCCGGTGAGTCCATGGAAGCTCTACAGTGATCTACAGCTGGTGTGATGTGGGGACGGGAGGCGGTGATGTACGGCCGTCTGGCAGAAGGGAGTCTCCCCTGTTTCTGAACTCAACACACGAGTGTTCAGGCAGTCCCACTCTGCTCTTAGTCCCACATGAAGGAGCTCGCTGGAGAGCCTGTGGCTGAAGGCTAGTGAGCCAGGAGGGATGGTGAACACTCACCAGCCATCTCACCTAACAGTCACGGTCATTAACACAAAGCGGGGAAGGCAATAATATAGGCATAGGTGTTTCTGTTGGGTTAAAGGGGTTAAAGACCTCACAGTGAGAGAGTAACCAAGAACGATTGGGGGGGAGACGGTGGGGGGCAGGGGGAGAGGGTGGGGGGCATGTGATGGGGGGCAAGGGGCCAGGGGGTAAGAGCTAGGGGGTGGGGGGCCAGGGGGTAAGGGCCAGGAGGTGGGGGCCAAGGGTGGAAGCAGATTGGAGCTTTCCCTGACACCAAGAGGGGCACTGTGACAAAGAACAGAGCACTCATGTTCAGGAGGGGACAGACAGAGGACAGGAAGAGGACAGACAGAGGACAGACAGGGGACAGACAGGGGACAGACAGAGGACAGACAGGGGACAGACAGAGGACAGACAGAGGACAGACAGAGGACAGGAAGAGGACAGACAGAGGACAGACAGAGGACAGGAAGAGGACAGAGGACAGACAGAGGACAGACAGAGGACAGACAGGGGACAGACGGGACAGACAGGGGACAGACGGGACAGACAGGGGACAGACAGAGGACAGACAGGGGACAGACAGAGGACAGACAGGGGGCAGACAGAGGACAGACAGAGGACAGACAGGGGACAGACAGAGGACAGACAGGGGGCAGACAGAGGACAGACAGGGGACAGACGGGACAGACAGGGGACAGACAGAGGACAGACAGGGGACAGACAGAGGACAGACAGAGGACAGACAGAGGACAGACAGAGGACAGACAGGGGACAGACAGAGGACAGACAGGGGACAGACAGAGGACAGACAGAGGACAGACAGGGGACAGACAGAGGACAGACAGGGGACAGACAGAGGACAGACAGAGGACAGACATGTAGGGGAGGGTTCAGGGAGGGCCGTCGTCATGGTGAAAAACACGTCTCCCTCTGGCGAAGGGACTGGCCCCGAAGCAGTGCATCCTGGGAAGTCTCATAAAGAACTTGTGCTCCTGGGTGCTGCTGGGTGACACAGGTGCCTCGTTTTGGAATCGTGGGGAGGAAAAAAAATCAATAAATAATCCGAAGGGACGGTCAAGCCACCGGCCCTGCTTCACTGGGGATCACCGCGCCTCTTCTCTGGCCCTCATCAACACTGTCCTCATGGAAGCATCCGGAAACTGGAGCAGGAGCATTTAGAAAAGCACCTTTTTATTTGGCTTGGATTTACGATGAAGAGAAGAAAAAAAAAGAAAAACTGAAGAGAGTGTTTAAATGTGGAGAGGCAGAAGAGGTGGTGTTGAAGTCAGCTGACCAACAGCTGTGGGGATTAACCTGTACCTGTGGGGGAGGGGGGGAGTCAGTTTAACATGCTGGAATACACACCACACACACACACCACACACACACACACACCACACACAAACACACCACACACACACCACACACACACACACACACACACACACACCACACACAAACACACCACACACACACACACCACACACACCACACACAAACACACCACACACACACGCACACCACACACACACACACCACACACACACAAACAGACACACCAGTACTGCTGACTCACCCTCCTCTTCCTCCCCCCAGCCCTCTGCTACACCTGCCAGCTCGTAGTGTTTTTTCCTCAGCTCTCCCAGACGCTCTCTCTCCTTCTGCAGCCGAGTCTCTAGCTCCAGGACCTGGACCTGAACACACACACACAATGTTAACACACACACTAGCTCCTTCTGCAGTACACACCTGTGTAACACACGGACACACACACACACACACACACACACACACACACACACAGAAGAGCAGTTTCCTACCTGGGAGTCCATCTCCTGGCGCTTGATCTGAGTGAGGGTCATGCTGGAGAAATCCATGGTGTCTGGAGGAGGAAACGCATCATCAGCAGGGGACACTTCCTGTAAACGCATCATCAGCAGGGGACACTTCCTGTAAACTGAAGCATGTGGACTGATGTCTCACTCCGGTCAGCAGTGTGACCTCCGAAAGGTCAGATCTGGGGATCTCCCTCTCCCTCTCTAGGCTGAAAGCCTGTCACCTACCTGTACTAAAGGACTGTTTCTAAAGGACTGTTTCTAAAGGACTGTTTCTAACAGGGACTGTTTCTAAAGGACTGTTTCTATCAGGCCTTCACAGTCTCGCTCTGCTGGCTGGATCAACACTCACCCTTCTCCTCGATCTGCGACTTCCCCGACTTGGTGGAGGCGACCACCCCTGCGGTGGCCTGGGTCACCCCCCGGGACGCCTGCTGGAGGCGAACCAGGTTGGCGCTGTCCTTGTCTGCCTTCACCTGGAGGGGGTGGGGTGTGGGAGGAGGGGTGCGGGAGGAGGGGTGCGGGGTGTGGGAGGAGAGGTGTGGGAGGAGGGGTGCAGGAGGAGGGGTGTGGGAGGAGGGGTGTGGGAGGAGGTGCGGGAGGAGGGGTGTGGGAGGAGGTGCGGGAGGAGGGGTGTGGGAGGAGGGGTACGGTGTGTGGAAGGAAGGGTGCAGGAGGAGGGGTGCGGGAGGAGGTGTGGGAGGAGGGGTGTGGGAGGAGAGGTGCGGGAGGAGGGGTGTGGGAGGAGAGGGGAGCTGTTAGGAGTAGCAGCATAGGAGATCTGAGCGTTGTTCCATGTGTTTGGACTCCATCTTACTTTGGATGCAGCCACCAGCTGCGCTGTGCTGGCAGCGATCTCATGAGAACACACCATCAGCTCCTCATACTTCCCCTTCCCCTGGACCACCAGATCTGCTGCGTCCCTGAGAGGCAACCACAACAGGGCTGTTACCACACCGTTACCACACTGTTACCACCCTGTTACCACACTGTTACCACCCTGTTACCACACTGTTACCACACTGTTACCACCCTGTTACCACCCTGTTACCACACCGTTACCACACCGTTACCACCCTGTTACCACTCCGTTACCACCCTGTTACCACCCTGTTACCACACTGTTACCACACCGTTACCACCCTGTTACCATCCTGTTACCACCCTGTTACCTCCCTGTTACCACCCTGTTACCACCCTGTTACCACCCTGTTACCACACCGTTACCACACCGTTACCACCCTGTTACCACCCTGTTACCACACTGTTACCACCCTGTTACCACCCTGTTACCACACTGTTACCATACTGTTACCACACTGTTACCACACTGTTACCACACTGTTACCACACTGTTACCACACTGTTACCATACTGTTACCACACTGTTACCACACTGTTACCACACTGTTACCACACTGTTACCATACTGTTACCACCCCGTTACCACCCTGTTACCACACTGTTACCATACTGTTACCACACTGTTACCACACTGTTACCACACTGTTACCACACTGTTACCATACTGTTACCACACTGTTACCACACTGTTACCACCCTGTTACCACCCTGTTACCACACATCCCTACCACAGCTACAGCAGAGTAGCTTTACGCAGCCTAAACAGGACCACAGCTCACTGAGCCACAGCAGAGGGTGTTAAAGGGAACTCACACCATCACTGTGGCTCCCCAGCCCACAGCCTTCGAAGCTGAGATCAGACCTTCCGTCCAGCGGGAGTTCTTCACATAGAACTCCTTCATGGAGGCTGCCCCCTGGTGGACACAAGAGGAAACACATGCGTTTGAGTTATGGTCTGTACTAGTAATGCTTGAGTCAGCTCTTTGAAGTAGAACAAGTCAGTAAGAACAAGTAGAGTAAGTCAGATTAGTTTGTTAGGTAGGTCGTGTCCCCTGTAAACATGTTGTGTAAGCTAATGACAGCCTCTGAGAGATGTTTAGCAACACAGACTTTTCAGTACCAGTGGAATGTCATTTTCTTATTTTGGAGCACTCTGTTACTTTTCTGCCAATTATGTTCCAGTTCTCCTCTTCCAGCCAATCACCTGTGGCGAGGTGGGAATTCTACCCTGGTTTATTTCATGAAACAGCTGATGGAGTTAAGTGTTGAAGTTTAAACGAGAATTCTCTCCCTTTTTTTGCACCCGACCGAAAAGATTTTGATGAAATGTTCTCAAAGCTAAGTTTCAAATTGAAAAACATTTGATTCTGCTTCTTCCAAAGTGGAGAAATTGTCAAAAGGAAGTCTGTGTTGTATTTCTAGATATTCACAGTATTTTGGCCAGTGCACAGTAAATGCGTGTGAATAAAAGTTTACTTAACAGCCCAGAATTTTGCACACATGGACGATATAAAACTTTTTCAATACATAGTAAACCTTTTTACCACACCCACCTCACCACTATCCAGGTATCACATCATTTTATCCCTCCAGACCATTGGAAAACATTCTAATCTAACCTGGTGCGTCACCAGTGTGTGTGTGTGTGTGTGTGTGTGTGTGTGTGCGCTCACCCTGCCGCTCTCCACGATGTCCCTTTGCAGATCTTTGGATGACAGCACCAGCACCTTGATGGCCTGCATCAGTTCCGTACAGGAAGCCAGGATCCTGCAGGGGGCGACAGAGAGCATTGTGGCTCCAGCAGCTCACGTTTCACAGGACTCACTTCCTGATCCCATTCTGTGGTCACACACCAACAGGCCCGTCACAACACTCACTTCTCATTGACCTCCATCTTCATCCCGCTGTCCACCGCACGAGACTTGTTGAGCATTTCCTGTCGAACAAGACACAGAGACGGTCAACCAGACACTAAGGTGTTGGTGTATCGCTGTCATGGTGCGACTCTGGAGTATTGACAGATGACCCCATGACCCTGTGACCCCGTGACAGAGGGGGAAGTGACCCTGGTGCCCCAGGCGGGTGGACAGACCTCGATCCTGGCGGCAGCGGACTCCACAGCAGCCGAGGTGGCAGCCATCTCCTGCTCCACCAGGTCTCCCAGTTCACCCTGCTGCAGCTCCAGACCTTTAGGACGCAGCAGCTGCACAGAGGAGAGACGCACAGTCACACCCAGGGCACACCTGCACATCTTAACACAGGCACAGTCACACCCAGGGCACACCTGCACACCTTAACACAGGCACAGTCACACCCAGGGCACACCTGCACACCTTAACACAGGCACAGTCACACCTGCACACCTTAACACAGGCACAGTCACACCCAGGGCACACCTGCACACCTTAACACAGGCACAGTCACACCTGCACACCTTAACACAGGCACAGTCACACCTGCACGCCTTAAAACAGGCACAGTCACACCCAGGGCACACCTGCACACCTTAACACAGGCACAGTCACACCCAGGGCACACCTGCACACCTTAACACAGGCACAGTCACACCTGCACGCCTTAACACAGGCACAGTCACACCTGCACACCTTAACACAGGCACAGTCACACCTGCACGCCTTAAAACAGGCACAGTCACACCCAGGGCACACCTGCATACCTTAACACAGGGACAGTCACACCTGCACACCTTAACAAAGGCACAGTCACACCCAGGGCACACCTGCATACCTTAACACAGGCACAGTCACACCTGCATACCTTAACACAGGCACAGTCACACCTGCATACCTTAACACAGGCACAGTCACACCTGCATACCTTAACACAGGCACAGTCACACCTGCACACCTTAACACAGGCACAGTCACACCTGCACACCTTAACACAGGCACAGTCACACCTGCATACCTTAACACAGGCACAGTCACACCTGCACACCTTAACACAGGCACAGTCACACCTGCATACCTTAACACAGGCACAGTCACACCTGCACACCTTAACACAGGGACAGTCACACCTGCACACCTTAACACAGGCACAGTCACACCTGCACGCCTTAAAACAGGCACAGTCACACCTGCACACCTTAACACAGGCACAGTCACACCCAGGGCACACCTGCACACCTTAACACAGGCACAGTCACACCTGCATACCTTAACACAGGCACAGTCACACCTGCACACCTTAACACAGGGACAGTCACACCTGCACACCTTAACACAGGCACAGTCACACCTGCACACCTTAACACAGGCACAGTCACACCCAGGGCACACCTGCACACCTTAACACAGGCACAGTCACACCCAGGGCACACCTGCACACCTTAACACAGGCACAGTCACACCTGCACACCTGCACACCTTAACACAGGCACAGTCACACCTGCACGCCTTAAAACAGGCACAGTCACACCCAGGGCACACCTGCACACCTTAACACAGGCACAGTCACACCTGCACACTTTAACACAGGCACAGTCACACCTGCACACCTTATCACAGGCACAGTCACACCTGCACGCCTTAAAACAGGCACAGTCACACCTGCACACCTTAACACAGGGACAGTCACACCTGCACACCTTAACACAGGCACAGTCACACCTGCACACCTTAAAACAGGCACAGTCACACCTGCACACCTGCACACCTTAACACAGGCACAGTCACACCCAGGGCACACCTGCATGCCTTAACACAGGCACAGTCACACCTGCACACCTTAACACAGGCACAGTCACACCTGCACACCTGCACACCTTAACACAGGCACAGTCACACCCAGGGCACACCTGCACTTCTTAACACAGGCACAGTCACACCTGCACACCTTAACACAGGCACAGTCACACCTGCACACCTTAACACAGGCACAGTCACACCTGCACACCTTAACACAGGCACAGTCACACCTGCACACCTTAACACAGGCACAGTCACACCTGCACACCTTAACAAAGGCACAGTCACACCCAGGGCACACCTGCACACCTTAACACAGGCACAGTCACACCCACATCACGCAGAGCAGCAGTGATAACAGCTGCTGGGTTCATCTGAAGTTAG